>PVIY010027615.1:7821-34116 GCA_004026745.1 Myrmecophaga tridactyla
GAGAATTCTTGATATTCTCACACAGAGGGGACAACCAAAGCAATAGGCTGAGTCCTATTCGTTTGAAACTTGTTCATTTGAAACTTAACCCCACAAAGGATAGGCTAAGCCTATTTAAAATTAGGGCTAAGAGTCACCCCTAGAGAACCTCTTTTCTTGCTCAGATGTGGCCTCTCTCTCTCTACATGGGACATGACTCCCAGGGGTGTAAACCTTCCTGGCAACGTGGGACAGAAATCCTAGAATGAGGTGGGACTCAGCATCAAGGGACTGAGAAAACTTTCTCAAACAAAAGGGGGAAGTGAGAAATGAGACAAAATAAAGTATCAATGGCTGAGAGAGTCCAAACGGAGTCAAGAGGTTATCCTGAAGGTTATTCTTACGCATTATATAGATAACACCTTTTTAGTTAAGATGTAATGGAGAGTTTGGAGGGAGCTGCCTGAAAATACAGAGCTGTGTTCCAGTAGCCATGCTTCTTGATGATGATTGTATAATGATATAGCTTTCGCAGTGTGACTGTGTGATTGTGAAAGCCTTGTATCTGATGTTCCTTTTATCTACCTTATTGACAGATGAGTAAAACATATGGATTAAAAATAAATAAATAATAGGGGGAACAAATGTTAAAATAAATTTAGTAGATTGAAATGCTAGTAATCAATGAAAGCGAGGGGTAAGGGGTGTGGTATGTATGAAATTTTTTCTGTTCTCTTTTTACTTCTTTTTCTGAATTGATGCCAATGTTCTAAGAAATGATCATGATGATGAATACACAACTTTGTGATGACATTGTGAGTTATTGATTATATATCAAGAATGGAATGATCATTTGGTAAGAATGTTTGTGTTTGCTTGTTGTTATGTTGAATAAATAAATAAATGAATCTAAAAAAAAACTCTCTTTCAGGTTCTGCATCACCCTTTCTTCCCTCATGCTCTTGACCCAGAGGGTCACGTCCCTCTCTCTGGACATCTGTGAGGGAAAAGTGGAGGCAGCAGCCGGAGGCATCGGGAGCAGTAGTTCTTTGTCTGAGAAAATGCAGAGGGCATTGCCGTATTTCAGCTACTTTCTCTTTTTCCCTGCCCTTCTCGGAGGCCCACTTTGTTCCTTCAAGAGATTTCAGGCTCGTGTTCAAGATTCCAGCTCTTTGCGGTGTAGGCACTCTTTCTGGGCTCTGACCTGGAGGAGCCTGCAGATTCTGGGTCTAGAATGCTTAAAAGTGGCCCTGCGGTGGGTGGTCCACAGGGGAGCGAGGCTGGCGGATTGCCGGCGACTCGAGTGCATCTGTGTCATGTGGTCCACCGCGGCGCTCTTCAAACTCACCTACTACTCCCACTGGATTCTGGATGACTCCCTGCTCCACGCAGCCGGCTTTGGGGCTGAGCTTGGGCAGAAGCCCGATGAGGAGGGATATGTCTCCGATGCAGACATTTGGACCCTGGAAACAACCCACAGAATATCCCTGTTCACGAGAAAGTGGAACCAAAGCACAGCACGGTGGCTCCGGCGGCTCGTATTCCAGCAGCGCAGGACCTGGCCGCTGCTGCAGACGTTCGCCTTCTCCGCCTGGTGGCACGGCCTCCATCCAGGTCAGGTGTTTGGATTCTTCTGCTGGGCTCTGATGGTGGAAGCTGACTACCTGATTCACACCTTCGCCAGGTTATTTATCCGATCCAGGCCGGCCTGGCTGCTCTATAGAGCTGTCACCTGGGCCCACACCCAGCTCATCATTGGCTATATAATGCTGGCGGTGGAGACCAGGAGCCTCTCCGCTCTCTGGCTGCTGTGTAATTCTTACAATAGTGTCTTTCCCATGGTGTACTGTATTCTGCTTTTGCTCTTAGCAAAGAGAAAGCACAAATCAAACTGACATTTCTCACTGGCTTTAAACATGTTCATCAGTGAAAAAGAGCTTAGAAAGAGCCAGATAATGCATTGATGATATTTGAACTTTCCCATAATAAAAGGTTTTAAAGCGTTGGATGTATATACCTGATGACTTCTCATCCTACTTCCTGATGTAGGAATGTGTGTCTATCTTAATGAACTATTACACTGATACTGAGGATACGAAGAATAAGACTTGGTTCCTTGCCTTGGGGTTTACAGTCTAGGTGTGAAAGCGAGGCTTATGTAAAGAGGTACCTGAAAACAAAGTGCTGTGAACCGAGTGCCAAATGAAGTATGTTTACTTGGACACACAAAAATTAAGCGTGAATATCTGATTGGCCCAGTGGGTCCTGGAATGGGAGTTTTAGCACACCAAAATCAAAGCCAAACCTAAATCAGAGGGTGCAAGGGTAATGCAGTGGTCGAATTCTCACCTGCCATGTGGGAGACCCGGGTTCGATTCCTGGTCCATGTACTTACCAAAAACAAACAAGCAAAACAAACAAACAAAAACAAAAAATTCAACAAATCGTGCTGCAATAATGGGATACTCACATGGAAAAATAATGAACTATGACCCCACCATACAGTATACAAAAAACAAACAAACAAACCTAAACCTAAATCATATGGTCATATTGGCTTCTTACATGAACTAAAAATCCATCCCCATCCATAAGTAATTTGAAAAATTTGATCTAAAAACGGAAGGACTGATATTATTCCTGGGAATATATTAACAAGCTGAAAATCCAGCTAAGGCTTCATACCATTTACATAATTATTAAATATAAAGCAGACTCATGAATTATAGCCCACGAAGAGACCAAAAACAGAAAGTAGAGCTCTTTTAGTATAACTTTAAAGATCTGGTCCTTTTTCTTGGCATATCCTCAACAACTCCCTCTTTTTGTTCCTCTGTTAGGATTAAAATACACCAAGAAAATGGTATCAGGGCCTCAAAATTACACTGCAGCAATGTTTCCCAAACTTCAGTCATTGAAATATTTGTACCTCACTGCCTCAATAGTAGGCCACCTGAACTATTATATAATCACTATGTTTCTTTAGCTCAACTTATTTTTAAAAATATCTGATGGATAGTAATTGAGTTTGATATACTAGCTATATTTTATTTCTTTAACTCAACTTATTTAAAAAAAAATCTAATGAATAGCAATTGAATTTGATGCACTACCTGTATTTTATTTCTTTAACTCAACTTATTTTGTAAAATATCTAATGGATAGCAATTGAATTTGATGCACTAACTGTACTTTATTTCTTTAACTCAGCTTATTTTTAAAAGTATCTAATGTATAGCAATTGAATTTGATGCACTAACTGTATTGTATTTCTTTAACTCAGCTTACTTTTTAAAGTATGTAATGGATAGCAATTGAGTTTGATGCACTAACCGTATTTTATTTCATGTACTCACTATAATAAATACATATGTGTATAAATGAAGAATGTTTATGTGTGTATCTCTCGAAATGATCTACTTACCCCAGGGTTCCATCTGCCCCACCAAGGGAAACATACAAGTTCCCCCAAACCAGTCATTTTCATCCTTTTCAAAATATAAAAATGCAAATAAGCTTTAAAACCTGACAAAGATAATACTAAGAAGTTATAGCTCAATCTCACTAGACAACATTAAGGCAGCAAACCAACCAACCCCAACCTTAGCAGACAGTACAAACACAACAGTTGGTGAAGGCTTTGAGGGGCACAGATGACATGAATCTGTAGTGGCCTTAATTCAACATTCTGTACTTTGACCACACTCAACAGCCGAGAGGTGGCAGTGGACAAATGGGATTTCCCAGGACTGGGACTGTCAAGGAGGAAACAATGCTGAGGGGGTGTTAAAGGACTCTGAGACCATTGAAATCACCTCCCTGAAATGACCACCCTTAGATTCTAACTCAGAGAGGCAAGTGGTGGTGGTGGTGGTTGGGGGGGGGGGTAGGGAGGGGGTTGTTTAAGGTGGGAGAAAGTTTAAGGCAATAGAAGTAAGCATTGTAGCACTATTTATTATAGGAAAATTGTTCAACATCAGGAGAATGGCTAATACAATTATAATCGACTATTACCAAGACATTAAAAATGAGTGCTTTTGTGGGGTACAAGAGAGTTCAGTGGTAGAATTCTCGCCTGCCATGTGGGAGACCCAGGTTTGGTTCCTGGCCCAATGCACTTCCGAAACAAACAAACAAACGAAAAACCAAACAAACAAAAATTCAACAAATGGTGTTGCAATAAGGGGATGCTCATATGAAAAAAAAAATGAAATGTGACTCCCACCATACAGCATACAAAAAAGGGGTCTTTTGGGAAGCTGGCCACATGGAATGTGCTCAGTTTGTGAGAATCCTTCAAGCTCTACATCTAAGATACATGCAAGTTTCTTTGACATATATATATATATGTGTGTGTGTATGTGAGTGCGTATATATATATAATATATAATATAATATATATATGATATTATATATATATATACGCACTCACATATATATACTGATTCCACTATGTATATGTGTGTATATATATATATTATACTTCAGTAAGTTTTTAACTGAATACTTTTTAACAGTTAGGGACATCCCTATGAGAGAATGCTAACATTTAAAAAGAAGTTGGTTATGTGAAAAAGTTATAATGGGCATAGCCCAAATACTCCTAAAAACTGGGAGAAAGATCAAAGGAGAAGGTGGAGTTATGACAGAGAAGATAGGATTTAACAAATGAGTATGACTCCTGAATCATTACATTGATATTTCTTTTAGTCTCCAGTGTCTTGGAGCAGCTAGAAGGAAAAATCTAAAATTGTAGCATTGTAACCCATACCAAACTCTGAAATCTATCCTACAACCAATTGTTGCAATATGCATAGAAATTTATTGCTTTTTTGTATATATGTTATTTTTCGCAATAAAAAAAAGTTGTCTAGTAAAGTCTTTTAAAGTGCAACCAGACCTCTAAATCAATTTCCCCTTTACTAGCCAGGAGTAATTTCTGCTCCTCTTGATTGGTTAAATTAAGACATATGTTTCCTTTCCTTTCTAATTGCATCCTGTACGAGGTGCTTCATTTACCTGGACAGAATAAAGGACAATTTGATTTGAGAGAATTTGTTTAGGGAAAAAAAGTCAGAAGCAGATTTGTAGACCCTAGAGCCATATGTCTGCACAGAGAAGCTGGGATGCAAGGCAGCAGAGAGCAGAGAATAAGTGTGCCTTCTTCCAGTCCTGTTTTCTTTGTTAGGATTCTCTTGGTTCCTCACTCCTGCCCCAGTGGTTCCCTCAGCCCCCTTGGCAGCTTAACTTCCTGACTCTGTCACTCCCAAAACCCTGCCCATTGCCTCCTCAATTCCCTTTGACACATCACTAGTAGCACCTGTTTATTAACCTGTTTTAATCTCATGGCTCTGACCTTGCTTCCAAAACTAGATTTGATATTTTCCTTCTCTTACTTAATCTAGAAATGGCCCCCAGGGTACCCAGATTTCTCTCTTGCCCTGGCCCTTTTGTTACCTCAAGCAGAATAAAGTGTTTTGATAAATAACACTTATCCTCTATGAATGCAAGAGAGGGGCTAGCAGCCTCTGTCCTGTAGATAGTAGCACCAGACAAGTGAATTAGATCCTGTGGGCAGCATACTGCAGCTAAGTAGTCCATGAAAACAGTCCCCAATGGGCATGCTCCTCCTGACCCTTGTCCTCCTATCTTTTCTCAGCCAATTTACCCTGAGGGACCCTTTCAGAACCCCAAGGGACTTCGTCTAGTTGTTTTCAATTATTATGATGTGAGATTCTGGTGATTAAGAAATTCCTGAAAGAAGGGTGTATTGGTTTCTTAAATGCTGTCAGAATGCAATATACCAGCACTGGAATATCTTTTTAAATGAGGAATTTAATAAGTTACAAGTTTACAGTTTTAAGTCTATAAAAATGTCCAAACCAAGGTATACAGGTAAAGATATTGCCATGGTCAGGTTCATGTATCAAGTTGGCCAAGAGGTGGTACTTGTTTGTCTGGTTGGGCAAGTGCTGTCCTGTCTTTTGCTATGAGGACATTTCATAGAATTAAATCATGATCACGTCAGCTACATCCACAGCTGATTCCATTTGTAATCAGCCAAGAGGAGTGCTTCTTTAATGAGTGATGCTTAATCTAATCACTGGAAGCCTTTTAAGGGGGATTCAGAAGAGACAGATTCTCTTCCTGCTTCAGCCGCGAGCCTCTCCTGTGGAGTTCATCCAGATACACCATCGGAATCGTCAGCTTCACAGCCTGCCCTACAGATTTTGGACTCTACATTCCTACAGTTGCATGAGACAGTTTTATTAATTTTATATTTATGAATATTGATTCTGTTTCTCTGGAGAACTCTAACTAATACAACTTGGTACCAGGAGTGGTTCTTAAGAAACAGAATCTTAAAAATGGGTTTTTATGAATGCTTTTCTACTCTGATTGAACTCAAAGGCACTAAGTACTCTGATTCCCATAATCAAAATGACATTGCCAAACCATGGAGTAAGTTGGCAAAAGAGAGAGTCAAAATATCACCATTCGATTCTTCTAATGCTTCATTTGTACGAAGCCAGGCTGTGGGGGATAACGTTTTTGACACCTTTACAGAGTTTTGTGGAAATAGGAAGTATAAAGATGTTGGCTGGTTGTTGTTAGATACACTGTATACATTAATGAGTGAAAGGGATGAGCTTCAGGCTTCAAACGAGAAGCTTAAGTGCCATCTGACAGATGTAGATGTTTCTGTGAGTGCCCTGAAATAAAATCTTATTTCCTGTAGCTGTAGACTTGAGATTTCTGAATATCAGACCCAGAATCCTTTTGTTAGAGTAGCAACTTTACAACATAAATTGAAATCTCAATGTTGGCTGGTGTATGCCATTAAAGTGAGGGTATTGATTGGAAAGGAGTGGGACTCTGAAAAATGGGATGGCGACATATGGATGGATAATGATGTCGATGGCAAGGTTGAAACCCTAGGTCATGCTGAGTCTTCTCTAGATAACCCTGTAATAGTCTGCTCTGAGGACATATCTGCTTCACCTCTAGCCTGCCTTGAGGAATTGACCACCCAAACTCCACCTGAAGGGATTAGCCCTAGAGTGATTAATCCTGTTTCACCAGATGAAACTGCAATTGAATACCCTGAAGCAAATAGCTTGGAAGAAACTTTTAATTCTTTTCATGACTCACCCTCACCACCCCTCATTTCTTCCAGACCTCTAACTAGACTAAAGTCCCAACAGGCCCCCCAAAAGTATTACACATGAGGAGGTACATTATACTCCAAAAGAACTGTGTGAGTTTTCCAATTTATATAGACAGAAATCAGGGGAATATGTGTGGCAATGGATTTTAAGGGTGTGGGATAATGCTGGGAGGAATATAAGGTTGGATCAGGCTGAATTTATTGATATGGGCCCACTAAGCAGACATTTTGCATTCAATGTTATAGCTCGAGGGGTTAAAAAGGCATTAACAGTTGTTTGGATGGTTGGCTGAAATATGGATCAAAAGGTGGCCGACATTACCTGAGGTTGAAATGCCAGAACTGCCCTAGTATAATGTAGATGAAGGGATCCAGAGCTTAGAGAGATTGGAATGTTACAGTGGATTTATCATGCAAAGCCTGCTCTTACCCCCCAGGAATGTCCAGAGGATGTACCTTTTATCAGAACAGTGAGAAATAAATTTGTGAGACTAGTGCCATCATCCCCGAAGAGCTCTGTAGTTGCACTTCTATATAGGTCAGAAATTACTGTGGGAACTGTTGTCATTGAGCTGGAATCCTTAAACACAATGGGGATGACTGGATCCCGACACTGGCAGAAGTCCAATGGCAGCACTTAATTGCCAAAGACAGGGTGGACGTGGCTATTATAATAGACAGCAAACTCAAAGCAGGAGTCAAAATAATCTGACTCACAGAGATTTGTGGTGTTGGCTAGTAAATCATTACTCAAACAAGTAAATTCTTGTTTGAGCTGTATAAACAAAAGCGTTCTAGGTCAAGTGAACAGAAGTCTAACTTGAATTACAAAAACACAGAGTCATGACTCCTTAATCAATTTCTGGACTTGAGACAGTTTACAGACCCAGAGCCCCTTGAATGTAGGGGAGGCCAGGCCTCTTTGGGAGAGAACCCTGTTACACTGCCACAAATCTATACTATTAATCTTCCTCCAAGCCTTCCCCCCAGGAGACTGATGACCTTTTACCAGGGTAACTGTGCATTGGGGAAAAGGAAATGACCAGATATTTTGGGGATTATTAGACACTGGTTCAGAAGTGACATTAATTCCAGGGGACCCAAAACGTCATTCTGGTCCACCAGTCAGAGTGGGAGCTTATGGAAGTCAGGTGATCGATGGAGTTTTATCTCAGATCCATCTCACAGTGGGTTCAGTGGGGCCCCGGACCCACTCTGTAGTTATTTTCCCAGTTCCAGAATGTGTAATAGGAATAGACATACTGAGCAATTGGCAGCATTCCCACAGTGGCTCTTTAACTCATGCAGTGAGGGCTATTATGGTGGGAAAAGCCAAATGGAAGCCACTAGAACTTCCCCTACCTAGCAAAATAGTAAATCAGAAGCAATACTGGATTCCTGGAGGGATTGCAGAGATTACTGCCACTCTTAAGGACTTGAAGTATGCAGGGATCGTGATTCCTACCACATCCCCATTCAACTCTCCTATTTGGCCTGTGCAAAAACATATGGGTCTTGGAGGATGACAGTGGATTATCATAAGCTCAACTGGGTGGTAACTCCAATTGCAGCTGCTGTTCTGGATGTGGTATCATTGCTTGAGCAAATCACTACATCCCCTGGTATCTGGTAAGCAGCTATTGATCTGGAAAATGCTTTTTTTCTCAATAGCTATTAGTAAGGACCACCAGAAACAGTTTGCTTTCAGCTGGCAAAGTCAGCAATATACTTTCACTGTCCTACCTCAGGGGCATATCAACTCTCCAGCCCTATGTCATAATCTTGTCTGCAGCGAACTTGATCAGAAGACATCACACTGGTCCATTATATTGATGCTATCATGTTCATTGGACCTAGTGAGCAAGAAGTAGCATAACTTAGACTTATGCTAACTTAACTTAATAGAGTAACTTAACTTAATGGAGTAGAATAACTCTAGACTTATTGGTAAGGCATTTGCATGTCAGAGAATGGGAGATAAATCCAACAAAAATACAGGGGCATTCCACCTCAGAGAAATTTCTAGATGTTCGTTGGTGTGGGACATGTCGAGATATCCTTTCTAAGGTGAAGGATAAGTTCCTGCATCTGGCCCCTCCTACAACCAAAAGAGAGGTACAATGCCTAGTTGGTCTCTGGATTTTGGCAACAACATATTCCTCATTTGGGTGTGCTACTCCAACCCATTTATTGAGTGACCAGAAAAGCCACTAATTTTGAGTGGGGACCTGAACAAGAGGAGGCTTTATGACAGGTCCAGGCTGCTGTACAAGCTGCTTTGCCATTTGGACCGTATGATCCAGCAGATCCAATGGTGCTGGAAGTGTCAGTGGCAAATAGAGATGCTGTTTGGAGCCTTTGGCAGGCCCCTATAGGAGAATCCCAATACAGACCCTTAGGATTTTGAAGCAAAGCCTTATCATCTGCTGCAGATAACTACTCTCCTTTTGAGAAACAGCTTTTGACCTGCTACTGGGCCTTGCTAGAGGCTGAATGCTTAACCTTGGGCCACCAAGTTACCATGAGACCTGAGTCGCCTATTATGAGCTTGGTGTTGTCTGACCCACCAAGCCATAAAGTTGGGCATGCGCAGCAGTACTCCATCATAAAATGGAAATGGTATATACGAGATAGGGCCAGAGCAGGTCCTGAAGGCACAAGTAAGTTACATAAGGAAGTGGCTGAAATGCCCATGGTCTCTACTCCTGCCATATTACCTTCCTTTCCCAGACCAGAGTAATGGCCTCTTGGGGAATTCCTTACAGTGAATTGACTGAGGAAGAGAAAACAAGGGCCTGGTTTGCAGATGGTTCAGCATGATATGCAGGTACCACCTGAAAGTGGACAGCTGCAGCACTACAATCCCTTTTTTGGGGGTGTCCTTGAAAGACAGGGAAGAGGGGAAATCCTCCCAGTGGGCAGAACTTTGAGCAGTGCACCTGTTTGTTCATCTTGCTTGGTAGGAGAACTGGCCAGAGGCACATTTGTATGCTGATGCATGGGCTGTTGCTAATGGTTTAGCTGGATGGTCAGGGTCTTGGAAAGATCATAATTGGAAAATTGGTGACAAAGAGGTCTGGGGAAGAGGTATGTGGATAGACCTTTCTGAGTGGGCTAAAAACATGAAGACATTTGAGTCTCATGTGAATGCACACCAGAGGGTGACTTCAGCAGAGGAAGATTTTAATAATCAAGTGGATAAGATGACCTGTTCTGTGGATACAAATCAGCCTCTTTCCCCAGCAACTCCTGTCATTGCCCAATGGACTACGAACAAAGTGGTCATGGTGGTAGGGATGGAGGTTATGCATGGGTTCAGCAATGTGGACTTCCACTCACCAAACTGACCTGGCTATAGCCACTGCTGAGTGCCCAATCTGTCAGCAGCAGAGACCCACACTCAACCCCCAATATGGCACCATTCCCCGAGGTGACCAGCCAGCTACATGGTGGCAGGTTGATTACATTGGCTCACTCCCTTCATGGAAGGGGCAACGATTTGTTTTAAAGGAATAGACACATACTCTGGATATGGGTTTGCTTTCCCTGCACACAATGTTTCTGCCGAAACTACCATCCGTGGGCTTACAGAATGCCTTATCCATTGTCGTGGTATTCCACACAGCATTGCTTCTGATCAGGGAACACACATCACAGCAAATGAATTGTGGGAATGGGCACATGCTCATGGAATTCTCTGATCTTACCAGGTTCCCCATCATCCAGAAGCAGCTGGATGGCTAGAATGGTGGAGTGGCCTTTTGAAAACTCAATTACAGTGCCAACTAGGTGGCAATACCTTGAAGGGCTGGGGTAGTGTTCTCCAGGAAGCTGTATATGCTCTGAATCAGCGTTCGCTGTATGGTGCTGTTTCTCCCATAGCCAGGATACATGGGTCCAGGAACCAAGGGGTGGAAATGGGAGTGGCATCACTCACTATTACCCTAGTGATCCACTTGGAAAATTTTTGCTTCCTGTCCCTGCAACCCTGAGCACTGCTGGTCTACATGTTTTAGTTCCAAAAGGGGGAGTGCTTCCTCCAAGAGAAACCACAATGATTCCATTGAACTGGAATCTAAGACTGCCACCTGGTCACTTTGGACTAATCATGCCCCTGAATCAAAAAACCAAGAAGGGGATTACATTATTGGCTGGGCTGATTGACCCTGAGTATCAGGGGGAAATAGGACTGCAACTACACACTGGAGGTAAAGAGGAGTTTTCCTGGAATATAGGAGATCCCCTAGGGTGTCTTTTAGTACTACCATGCCCTGTGATTAAAATCAGTGGAAAACTACAACAACCCAATCCAAGCAGGACTACCAATGGCTCTGAAATCTCAGGAATGAGGGTTTGGGTCACCCCACCAGGCAAAGAACTATGGCCAGCTGAAGTGCTTGCTGGGGGTAAAGGGAACATGGAATGGGTAGTGGAAGAAGGTAGCAATAAATATGAATTATGACCACATGATCAGTTACAGAAACGAGGACTGTAATGCTGTTTTGTTCATGTTATACTATTTAAGTTGTAAGATATCAAGTTTAAGAATGAATATTATCCAAGGACTTTCACCCTATTCTGGAGAGATTTAATGTGTTTCCAATTATATGTAGGACAGTTGAGTATTGTCAGGAGAGAAAAAAAATGTGTCTTATTGTTTTCTACTTAGAAATTAGGTACAGTTTATGAGTATAGCTGCCAAGTTGACAAGGGGTGGACTGTCATTGTCAGGTTCATGTGTCAACTTGGCCAAGTGGTGGTACCTGTTGGTCTGGCTTCTCTGTTGGGTCTGGTGGATTTGTTGTTCTGGTGGCTTTTAATGCTTTTTCCAGAATTAAAAATTCTTAAAGGGTCCCAGTAAGCAACCTCATCTTGAATGGTGGAGACATATCTCCATGGAAACCATCTGCCATGGTCAGGTTTATGTGTCAACTTGGCCAGGTGGTGGTACCTATTTGTCTGGTAGGGCACATGCTGGCCTGTCTGTTGCTATGAGGACATTTCATAGAATTAAATCATGATCATGCCAGCTGTATTCACAGCTGATTCAATTTGAATTCAGCTGAGGGGAGTGCCTCCTGCAATGAGTGATGCTTAATTTAATCACTGGAGGCATTTAAAGGAGGATTCAGAAGAGACAGGCTCTTCCTGCTTCAGCCGGCAAGTCTCTCCTATGGAGTTTATCCAGACCCTCCCATTGGATCAGATCCACAGCCTGCCCTATGGATTTTGGACCCTACATTCCCACAGTTACATGAGACACTTTTATAAATTTTATTTATCTACAGATATTTCCAGCTGATTCTGTTTCTCTAGAGAACCATCTAATCAAAAGTTACCACTCACAATTGGGTGAGTAATATCTCCATGGAAACAATAAAAGAAGGTTCCACCCAGCAATATTGAATGAGGATTAAATAATTCGTCTTTTCTGGGGTACACAACAGATTCAAACCAGCATTTTAGAGATGCCAGGTTATTTCCAAGGCAGAGTCTTTCTTTGCCAAGCTTGGTTTTTACTGCATGTACCTCTTCAACAACAACTGAGATAGTTATAAATTTATGTATTTTTTTCCTCATAGGGAATCATGAAGTACATATAATGCAGATGTGACCTTGGTTTATATGCAAGGCCAATCTATGTTAAATTGAGAGGATACACAAGTGTGAAGACTATGGGGTGGACTGCCTTTTTCACTTTTGTTTTTATTGTCAAATCTTCACATACATATATTCAATACTGGACTGCCTTTTTAACAACCTCAATTCCTCAATGGGATGTTTTCCACAACTTTGCTTCCAAACTGTTTGTTTAGAACCCAGATTGCATTTTCCAAAGAAAGAACATTGTGTGACAAAAATCCATTTGACCCCTAATGGGTAACACTTGTAATAATCTTAACACAAAGGAATGTATTATTCAGGAGGAAAGAGAAAAGCAAAGATAATTTTCTTTCTATTCCTGAAAATTAGCTGGACCTAAGCATATTTTACTTGTGCAATTATTTTCAGTGTCTCTAATTCTGTAAATGTGTGGATCTTGTACAGATCTTGATTTAAATGAACTAATTGAAAAGAACATTTATGGGGAAAATTTGGACACTGACCAGATGCTAAGGCATTGTTCATTTTTTTAGGTGTAATAAGGATATTGAGTTATGTTTTTTAAAAAGAGTCATATTTTAGAGATACCCACAGATTAAATGATATTATGTCTAGGATTTTCTTTAAAATAATCTAAGGTAAAAGGAAATCAGTGATATAGAGGAAACAAGAATGTCCCTACATTGGAAAATGGTGAAGCTGGATGTTGGGGACATGGGAGTTCATTACATTCTTCTCTCTGCTTTTATGTACGTTTGGAAATTTGTATAAATACAAGTAATACAAAAAATTACTCAGTAGGGCATTTATGAAAAACACAGTTAACATCATACTCAATGGCAAAAGACTGATAGCTTTTCCTGTAAGATCAGGATCAAAACAAGGACACCCACTTTCACTACTGCTATTCAACATTGTACTGGAAGTTCTAGCCAAAGCAATTTGGCAATAAAAATAAAGGTCATCCAAATTTGAAAAGAAACAAAACAATCTATCTGCAAATGACATGATCCTATATATAGAACATTCCATAGGATCAAAAGAAATTACTAATCCTAATAAACAAATCCAGCAAAGTTGCAGATTACAAGAGCAACACACAAATGTCAGTTCTGTTCCTACACCATAGCAATGAAGAATCTGACAAAAAAATCAAGAAAATAATTTAATTTACAATAGCATCAAAAATAATAAAATATTTAGGAATAAATTTAACCAAGGAGGTGCAAGACTTACACACTGAAAACTAAAAAAACATTGTTGAAAGAAATTAAAGAAGATATTTTTAAAAAAAGGAAAGATAGTCCATGTTCATGGATTAGAAGACTTATTATTGTTAACATAGTGAAAAATGTCCAAAGGGATCTACAGATTCATTTTAATCCTTATCAGAACTCCAACAGCCTTTTTTTTTTTTTTTGCTGAAATGGAAACAGCAATCAACAAATTCATATAGAATTGCAAAGAACAGCCCAAACAATACTGAAAAACAAAACAAAACAAATTTGGAGGAATAACACTTCCCAATTTCATGACTTAGTACAAAATATGGTAATCAAAACAGTGGTATAGGAAGATGGCAGGATAGGATAGGTCGAGTTCATCCCTGCTCCAAGGAACAGCTAGAGAAAGGATGGGAAGGCAATTGGGATGGTGATTCCAGGGTGTAAGTGACCTGGAAGGGTCTTCTACACCACATAGAGAAGTCCTGGTTGCAAAAGCTGAAGAATTGAGATGCAGAGAACCTGAGACTAGCCAGCTAGTGCAAACAGCTTAATGTGCCCTTTCCAAATGGAAGCCCGGAGCCCTCAGGAGTGCACAGACAAGGAGACAGTGACAAGGAAGTAACCCAAGCCGTGTTCCTTGAACATGCTACCCTCACCATGATACCCCTACCACGCAACCTGAGACTTCCCCGACACCCCATGCACCTTAATCTTGTAATCCAATCGCCCCTGCCACAAGGCCCTCCCCTACATGCTCTTGCCCCACACCCCTGCCATGCACACATGGACAAGCCTGTCCCAGCCCAACCCACCTCTCCTGCACAAAGGCACAGTCTCACCCTGCCGTTCCCCAGAGCTCCACACTTGGACCCAGCTCCTTGACCCCCACCTTCCCCTCTCTGCCCCCTGCAGGTGGTCACCTGCCATCTGGGCAGTGGGCGTGAAGCTTCATGCCCAGGTCATACCCGCACTCAGCCCATACAGTCACGCAGTCCCCCGCCCAACCCCTGAGCTCTGCACATGCGTATATCTGTGTCTGGCCTCCCCTGATCCTCACACACGTGCACCTCCACCATGCCCCCCAGCTCTGGGTGAGCGTTGACCTGCGCATCTGCCACACCAGCCCACAGCCCACACAGCGGCAACCCCGCCCTGTCCTCTGAGCCCTGCGCAGGAGCACAGCAGGACCCCGCCCTCCAGAACTGTGTACCCACACAGCCATATCCTCCCCTCCGGGCATCCATGTATCTGTGCACCAACCTCTTGACCCCTGCACCCCACGCCCTCTGACCCTCACACGTGAACAGTCTAGCCCCACCCCCTGGAACAAGTGACTCCTCCCATACCTGGCAGGGGTTCACAGTGCATCTGTGCTATATACATGCATGTGCACCTGCCCCAACACCGCCCCACCCGTACCTGCGCACCTGTGCTAGGGCTTCCAACGCCTGACATCACCAGCCCCTGACCCTCATCCAACAACCTCTGCGACCTGTGCCTAGCCCCTATAAACTTGCACATTGGCATCCTAGCCCCTCTGTACACCTTCCCCTGCACAATGTCACACCCGTGCACTGCACTCCCTATGCCCTGACCTGTGTTGCCCCATAGCTCACACCCTGATAACCACAACCCCCCCACCACGCCTCTACCACATCCTGCCATGCACCAGCCTCAGCACATCTGCACAGCCCTCTCATCTGCCTCCTGCCATGCCCTACCACTGTGATTCCCGTATTGCACCCTGCTTCTACACCCCAAGGCCTGCTTGAGCTGCACCCCACCCCCACGGCCCCCACAGCACACATCCACCACACTGTGCCCCACACCCCATGCTCACAAGCACCAGCATAGCATACTCTGCTGTAAGGAAAAGATAAATTTGTAGAGTCTGTTCTGTTCAAGTGATGTTGCCATTGTGTGACCTGGGTAAGAAGCAGCTGAAATGTGCACTCTATCTGGGAGGACTGGCTATCCTCGCAGAAGGAGGTGTACTTTGATAAAGATATCTAAGTCCCAGGAAGCTCCTCTTGGCCCCTAGCCAGTTCCCAGAGGACCCAGCTGGGCCCAGGCATGTAAGCTAATTGGAATTCGGCCCCTATTGTGTAAAGATATAAAAACTGCATGCAAGCAGTTAGGGAGAGAGAATCTTAAGAGAACAGAATCTTATAAATAAGAGAGAGGAGAATCTTATGAGAAAGAGAGAGCATCTCATCAGAATTTTATCCAGGAAAAGAATGCTTTGCTGTGGACTTTTAAACTAAGGAGACTCTGAATGCTGTCTCCAAGATTGGTGTAGATTTTTACTAATGAGATTTGGAATGCTGCTTCTGAGACTTCCCAGCACTCCTCTTTAGGTGTTGGTGCCTCTTATCTGGTGATGTAACTATGCCTTATTTTTGAAAGCTCTTTTAACTACTTTCTTTTAATTACTTTCCTAATAAAATCTGTTTTTCTATCACTGAAGTCTTTGTTGTCTATGAATTCGAACCTATAAATTAAGTGGCCACAAATATCATGTTGCTTTTCGTGCAACACTCGCCCATGCTTATATATGTGTTGCAAACCATCATTGTATGGTTGTGTCCCAACTGCCACCCTGCATCCTGCTGCACAACTGTCCCACAAATACAAAGCTTTAGACTACTGAACGAAATCAACTTCCGAAGTAACCCTATCAAGATATTTACATACCTCAAAGGCAACAGAAGATCACTAAACATATGAAGATGCAGACAGATATAGCCCAGCCTAATGACCAAATTAAAACAGCAGGGGAGACACAGACTTTGAGACAACTAATCAAAGATGTCCATATAACTCTACTAAATAGAATCAATGGAATGGCTAATGAAATAAAGGAGACAAAGAAAACACTAGAAGAAAAAGAAAGAATAATAAAAAATTAAAAAGAGAAGAGACTAGAAGAGCATAAAGAGGAATTTGAAAGAATAAATACAAAATAGCTGATATTGAAGAGGTTAAAGATGCTGTAGAACAAATAAAAAATATACTAGAGACACATAACAGTATTTGAAGAGGTAGAAGAAAGAATAAGTGAACTAGAAGACAAGACAACTGTTTTTGAACACACAAAAAGAGCAAATGGCAAAAAAAAAGATGGAAAATTTTGAATTGGATCTCAGGGAGATGATGGACAAAACAAAGCACAGAAATATAAGAATCATCAGTGTACCAGAAGAAGAAGAGAAGAATAAAGGGCTAGGAAGATTAGTTGAAGATACAATGGGGGAAAAGTTTCCAACCCTTACAAAAGATGTAAATATGCAAATTAAAGAACTCAAATGAACTCCAGATCAAATAAATTCAAGAAGGTCTACCCTAAGACACATAATAATCCGTCTGTCAAATGTTGAAGAGAAGCAGAAAATCCTGAAAGCAGCAAGAAAATCCTTATATACAAGGAGAACCATATAAAACTGAGTTCAGACTACTCAACTGGTACTATGGAGGCAAGAAGTCAATGGTACGATATATTTAGGATTCTGAAAGAGAAAGGATTCTAGCCAAGAATTCTGTACCCAGCCAAATTGTCCCTCAAAAGTGAGGGAGAGGAAAGGCAATGGTGGCTCAGTGGCAGAGTTCTCACCTGCTATGCCAGAGACCTGGGTTCGATTCCCGTTGCCTGCCCATATAAAAAAAAAAGTGAGGGAGATATTAAAAATTTCACAGACAAACAAATCCTGAAAGAATTTTTCAATAAGAGACTGGCCTTACAAGAAACACCAAAGGGTGTTCTGTCAACTGAAAAAAAGACAGGAAAGGGAAGTCTGGAGGAGGGCACAGAATTGAAGAGAATTTAAAGAATAAAAAGAGAAAGAGTAAAATCCAAAGGATATGATGGTAGATTCAAGAAATGCTTTTACAGTAATAAGTTTGAATGTAAATGGACTAAACTTACCAGTTAAAAGACACAGATTGGCAGAATGGATTAAGAAATATAATTTAGCTATATGATGCTTTAGAGAGACTCATTTTAGATACAAGTTTACAAATTGAAAGTGAAAGGACAAATAAAGATGTTTCATGCAAGCTGTAACCAAAAGAAAGCCGGAACAAAAACCCATTTTTAGAGGGTTTTTGTAAAAACCATTTTTTATAGGTAGGAGATGGGTGACTTATGGTCTCTTACGTTCTGTGTAAGTGGCTTAACACTACAGTTATGGATGAGGAAACACTGATTCCTATTTTATTATTTTTGGTTTTGGGGGCCCCAACTAAAACTGAAAAAGAGTCTTGTTTTAACCCATATCACATTTATCATCAGTTTAGTAGATTTCCCTTTTAAAAACATCTTTTATTATGAAATATAACATATATGCAGAAAAGTGATACATTTCAAAGTACAGTTTAACAAGTAGTTTTAGAGCAAATTTCAAAGAATAGTGTGCTGGTTTGAAAGGATGTATGTTCCCTAGAAAAGCCATGTTTTAATCTAAATCCCATTTCATAAAGTCAGAATAATCAATACTGTATGTTTGAAACTGTAATCAGATCATCTCCCTGGAGGTGTGATTTAATCAAGAGTGGTTGTTAAGCTGGATTAGGTGACAACATGTCTCCACCATTTGGGTAGGTCTTGATTGGTTTACTGGAGTCCTATAAAAGGGGACATATTTTGGAGAATGAGAGCAATTCAGAGAGAGCAGAGCAGAATGACATAGCCATGAGAAGCAGAGTATACCAGCCAGCGACCTTTGGAAATGAAGAAGGAAAACACTTCCCAGGGAGCTTCACGAAGGGAAGCCAGGAGAGAAAGCTACCAGATGATGCCGTGTTTGCCACATGCCTTTCCAGATGAGAGAGAAACCCTGACCCTGTTTGCCATGTACCTTCTCACTTGAGAGAGAAACCCTGAACTTCATTGGCCTTCTTGAACCAAGGTATCTTTCCCTGGATGCCTTTGATTGGACATTTCAATAGACTGGTTTTAATTGGGACATTTTCTCAGCCTTAGAACTGTAAACTAGAAACTTATTAAATTCCCCTTTTTAGAAGCCATTCCATTTCTGGTATACTGCATTCTGGCAGCTAGCAAACTAGAAAAAATAGTATGGGTTATAGTTCCATAATTTCAGGTACTTCTTTCTGGCTGTTCTAATACACTAGAAACTAAAAAGAAATATCTATATAATGAATCAGAAGTCATAATCTTTTGTTACAACTCCTCCCTCTCATTTGATCATTCTCTCAATCTTCAGGAATATGTGGGCAACGATCATGTTAACTTCTTTATGTTGAAAAGGGGTGTTGACTTATGCAGTAGGGGAATAACATCAACTGGTTGATGTTCTGGGATAGCTGGTAGCTCTAAGTTTCAGAGCTTATCTGACATAAGAACAATGTAAGACCTCATTTTTATAAAAAATTTTTTTTTAATTACCTAGAGATATCTAGTCAACATTTTAGTGTAGAGCCTTCCAAACCTTCCCAAGTATATGGAAATAGATACTCTCATGTGTATATATTTATATTTAAAAAAATTAGGATCATACTATTTGTATTTGGTAAACTGTGTTTTTTTTAGCTTATCAGTATATTTACCTATCTAATCCATACATGATTTACATAATGAATCTTCTCCTATGTGACTTAAAGATTGGTATGATTTTTTACTACTATAGTTAATATTGTGGATGATCATTTGTATCTGTGGTTTATTCCCTAGGACTGCTATACAAGGAGTTAATGGTTCAAAGGGTGTGCATACTTTGAAGACTTTAATATTTATTATCCAATTACATTTTAGAAGGTTTGCACCAACTTACCTGAAAGTGAGATTTACCTAAAATCTATGAGAATGTTCATCATTTTCATATACCATATCTGAGTACTATACTTTATTAAAAAACTGGGTATTATAATTTCTTCAAAATCTTTGCCAATTTGGTAAGTGGCAGAAAGTTCCATATGGATGTTCACATTTCATTTATTTGATTATTCATGAGTATTACTCCACCACCACATACACATACATCATTTATTGACCATTTATGTGTTTTTATTCAGAAGTTTCCTGTTACTATAATTTGCCATTTCTTTCCTGAGTCTTTTATCTTAAAATTTTTTTGTCAGTCTTTCTTTTAAAATATTTTCCTATCAAAAATAATTTCAAAGAGAAGTGTACAGTATAACAAACACCTCTGTACGCACAACCAAAATTTAAAAATAAATATCAAGAATACAATTGTGTTCCTTTGTGACCTCTTCTTGTTTACCCCTCCCTCCTCTTAGTGGGGAGGGGCATACTCTGCAGCTGTCTACTGACGGGGACATTCAGATGATACAGCTTCTTGGGCTGTACCCCGCCTGTCCTTTGTGCATATTGCTCATCATGCTTGCCACTTGCGGGGAGCACAAGGTGTCCCATCATTCCCCTTTTTACCCACTCTGAGAAGCCTCCACTGAAACTGCTATTAGCTAGAGGCTGCAGATATAAAGGCTCCAGAAGTGTTTAGTCCCTGTCTGTTCCTCCCAAGGGCTGAGACAATCAACATTCTATGTCGCATTTATCACCTATTTGCAGCATAGAGATTGGGAAGCTGGAATGGAGGGAAAAAAAAAACAACACTGTGAGAAGCTAGCTTTCCTTCAACAAGAATACAAGGATTCCCATTTCTCCTCTCTTAACGCATTGCTGCTGACCCCACCATTGTCTTTCTTTACATTCTCATATGCAAAGGACCACCACACCTGCCCCCTCACCCACATCTCTTTATCTGCAAATCTGTGGCCGAGTGCTGGGAGTGTTTGATGAAGAGAAAGGAAGTATGAGGGGTAGGGAAATTTCATTCTGGCCTAGACTCTCTCCACTCCTCACCCTTCCAAAAGGGGCTGGGGAGAAAACTCCCATTTTACTGCCCACTTTGCCCTACCTCCCTGGGCCTTCCACTGTTCTCCTTATCCTCGCATTGATCTCTCTTGTGAGAAGAAGAGGTCAGACAGAAGGCTCCAGGATGAATAGAAGAAGTAATCCCTACCTTTACATCTTCTTCCACTCCAAATTCCTTTCTGTATCTCCATTCTAATCTCTTACCCCAGAGCCCCAGGTTTAGGTTTGGGTCTAGAGTATTGTGATGATGAGGTTCTGGTGTCAACTTGGCCAAGTGATGATGCCCAGTTGTCTGGTCAAGTAAGCACTGGCCTGACCATTGCTGCAAGGATATTTCATAGCTGGTTGATAAGCCAGAAGGCTGGTGTATTAAATCTTCAATCAGTTGATTGTATCTGTGGCTGATTACATCTGCCATCAACTAAGGCATGCCTCCCACACCAAGATAATGCAATCATTTGCAGGTTTTTTAGGAAGAAGATAGACTCTTTCACTTCTTCTTCAGCAAGTGAGCCTCTTCTATGGGGTTCATTCAGACCCTTCATGGGAGTTGCCAGCTTCACAGCCTGCCCTGTGGATTTTGGACTCTTCCATTCCCATGGCTGCATGAGACACCTTTATAAATCTCATATTTACAGATCTTTCCTGTGGTTCTACTTCTCTAATAACCCTGACTAACATAGTATTATTAGCATATTATGAGTTAAATGGGCCTTTGTGTACTCATCATGGAAAAGGGTGATTCTGTGAAAGAATATATTGAGTTCAGAACTGGCCTTAAAAGTTTTGAAACTCAATATACCTTCATGAGTGTGAGTCTCACAATGGGTCAGATTTTCTTTTTTTCATAGGTCTATGTAAAAAAAATGCTTTAAACTGCGTGCTTTAAAATTGCTGATTTTTAAAAAGTCAATGAGAGAGTTAAGTTATAATGATAATAGAAAAGCAAACAATAGAAATCTGTAATACAAAAGGAAAATATAATGAGCAATTTTTCTTGAAAACAGACAGTTGCCTATTTAGTAGTGTGGTTTGTTTGGTAATGTATATTAAGCAAGTGACAAGGAGGATAGAGTTGACATCACTGTTACTCAGTGTAATCCTGTCGGGGAGGATAAGATAATAAATCATATAGTGCAAGTACACAGGCTAATGAGTGTCCATTTCTGTTTTTTCAGCCTCAAGAGCTGGTATTTAAGAGCAAAGGGGAACTAAAACTTTCTTGGAGGTGGAAATGGGACCAGAAAGTTGAAAAGCAGAGGGCGACAACTAAAATTGAGAAGGGAGAAAAATGAAGAGAAAGGAAGTAACCAGTGTGAAACACAAAATTTAGATTATTTAAAACAGAAAAAAACTTAAAGTATAGGCTGCAAAGTTTGGGATCAGGAGAAAAATAAGGGTAAAAGGGAAGAGTAAAAAAAAGAGAGAGAGAGAGAGAGGTTGTAGGCTGTCTGGTTTACAAATGTTTCTCATCCCTTCCTGAGCTAGGATTTTACCCCCCCACTTCTGATCTTGGGCTTGGCCAGGTGACTTGCTCTGGCCAATGAAATGGGAGCAGAAGTGGTCACTTCAGGGCACACGCTCTGAGAACCACCCTCCATGGGTCTCCAGGCTCTCACCCCCTACAAGAGAAGGACAACCATTCCTGAAGAATGTGCTTTGTCAGCCTAGATCCCTGAGAGAATCTACCTGGGGTATCACAATCAACTTGTTTTTTTATTGTTGTTGTTGCTTGCTTGTTTTTTACAACCAACTTGTGGTGGATATGTAGTGAGCGAGAAATCAACCTTTACTGTTGTGAGTCTCTGAGATTTGGGAGTTGTTTGATACTACAGTATAATTGACTGGTGTGACAGAGTTTTCAAACTTGCTGTTTGGCTTTCAAACATTCCCACCCCGTAACACCAGTGAATACTCTAATAGGTAAATTAATGTTAAGGCATGGGGATGTTCTGATACCAGATCCCAACATTTAAAACAAATCAATGGCTAGAAGTAGAAGAAATTGGCTATTTAAAGATATCAACAATTTTTGAATTTTTTTTTATAAGACGGCTCTTGTTCAAAGTAAAATAAAGGTTGATAAGTTGCCTAGATAAATAAAGCCAACTCTCCCTTCTCGAGTGAAATGGTTGAAAGGATGGTCTGCTTAATTATGAAGGGGACTGTTTTCCCTGTGGAAGTTATATTTCTGCAGTTCATGATTTTTGGAGGTGGGGCCTGGAATCATGTGAGGGGATCTTATCCAAGAATCATTCCCATCTAGGGGAGGTAAAATGGTATGTACAAACTGACAGCAGATCAGAGCTAAGGAGAAAGACATGGGGCAGCCTCCAAGGAGATGCATGGCCAATAAACTCTAGAAGCCAGTGGGTCCAACACCCAGGTTTATGTATGAAGGTGGGGGAGAGCAAGGTAAGGTTTGTATAGTAATTCTTATAATTTTTCCTCAGGCTTTTGGTAAAAGATTTGCTGAAAATTACAGAGACCCCATGCAGCCAGAGACCTTTGGAGATGAAGAAGGAAAACTCCCCCAAGGGAGCTTCATGGAATAAGAAGCCTGTAGAGAAAGCTAGCAGATGTCGCCATGTCACCTTGTGCCTTTTCAGTTGAGAGAGAAACTCTGAGCGTCATCAGCCTTCTTGAACCAAGGTATCTTTCCCTGGATATCTTAGATTGGACATTTCTATAGCTTTGCTTTAGTTGGTGCATTTTCACAGCCTTAGAACTGTGGACTCACAACTTAATAAATTCTGTCTTTTAAAAGCCAAAAAATAAAAATAAATAAAAATAAAAAATTACAGCCTGGCTTTAGGTGTACTTTGGAGAATCAAGGTAGAGGGTCTCATCCATGGTTAGGGTGCAGGACATAGGTAGAGAGAGAATTGGAAAAACAATAACAAAATGGCAAAAGGTGGCTGCAGAAAAGTGGATGTGCCAAAAGACTGGCTGAGATACAAGATACAACCAGAACTCATTTGTGTAACATGTAAACATTCCTAGGATGCCCAGAAATATTTTTTCGTTGTTGGAAAATACTACTTTTACTTTCATTTTACGCAATATTTTGACATTTTCTTTTAATTGTAATATACAAAATAAGATTTTTCTTCATATAGTTTTAACAATCAGAAGTTTTTTACTTTTGAAATCTATGAACTGGTTAATGGACAACCTTTTAATAATCTGGTATATTAAACTTCAAAGTTTAACATTTAGCAAAATTTATGTCACAAATTAACTTTTCTAGAATGACAGGAATTAGGCACAATTTAGGATCCATGTCTTTTTTCCTTCCTCAAAATACAGGCTTTAAAAAGTACAGTATAAAATGCTAGATATGAAGACACTGCATAACTTTGCATCATGTGGCTAATGTCTTGCTTAGCAGCAAGAATTAAATATTCTACTTAATTTAATGGAGCATAAGAACTTTTTTGAGGAAGGATCTAGTTCTCACCAAAGAAAAAGAACCTTTTGACCCATCAAGTTAATGGATTCCTCTCCAAGACTGTGCTTTAAAAATGTACCTGGACAGAATTCTCACTTACCATGCCAGAAACCCGGATTTGATTCCCAGTGCCTGCCCATGCAAAAAAACAAAAAACAAAAAACAAAATGTACCTGGAAAAGCTATCTAGAAGATTTCAATCACAAATATGCCTAATATTATTCTGCATGAGTGTCCGGGGGTGTGGAGAAAAGTACTAAAGGTGTGAAAAATACATATTTCCAAAAAAGTAACTTATCTTTTATGTTAAAGCTAGATATACCTTTCCTAATCCATTGTTTCTATATAATGTGGCCAAACAACAGATGATCTATCAGAACAATTTTTCAAAAGTTAAGTTATAGTAATTTTTTTTTTTGTATGCTGTATGGCAGAGGTCACATTTCATTTTTTTCATGTGAGTATCCTCTTACTACTGCACCATTTGTTGAATTTTTGTTTGGTTGGTTTTTTGTTTGTTTGTTTGTTTTGGGAAGTTCATAGCCCAGGAATCAAACCCTGGTCTCCCGCATGGTAGGCGAGAATTCTACCACCGAATTACTCTTGCACCCCCTATGTTATAGTATTCTTATAAACCTAATGAGCAGATCTGAGCCATTATAAGCTCTTATTCTTAAACTTAGGGAATTGTATTATTTTATTTTATTTTTTTGCATGGGCAGGTACAGAGAATCGAACCTGGGTCTCCTGCATGGCCGGCGAGAACTCTGCCACTGAACCACTGTTGCACCGCCCTGTATTTGTTTTAAACATGTTGAATTCACTGGACAATAATGATGTCTGAATCAGTGTGTGCTCTGATTGTCCTAAGCTCTCTTGCAAAAACAAAAACCTCAGCCAAAGAACCTATAAGCAATTAACCTCATTTGTTATCATCTTAACACACCAAACTAAAAGCTGTTCAACATTACATGAACTGCAATAATAGCCATAGAGGCTTCAGGAAAGCCTGGAAAATCATATCCTGAAGTCCTTAGCAGCAGTTAGTTGATTTCATTGTACCCCTTTTAAGGACATTTGAAAAAAGAATGGGAATTTGCCCCTTAAAGTAAACCACACTGTGTGTTTTCAAAGGAATAAACATTTAATTGAAGTGAACTTCATTCCTTTCCGGCCAGTAAAAAGTAGCCCACAAGATTATCGTCCAAGAAGCTAAGACATTTCTACAACCTGGTCTAATGATTCATGCTTTTCTTTATAAGTATTTTAATTACATTACTGAAGAAAAGAAAACAATATATATGCTTTAATCGAATTAGTTTCAGAACATATAAAATAACACAGAGAAAAAATTACTTAAAAATAGTTGTATTCAGGACTGAATATAAAAACTCAGAAATGGACAGCACAATACTACCTAACTGTAATACAATTATGTTAAAACACTGAATGAAGCTGAATGTGAGAATGATAGAGGGAGGAGGGCTGGGGGCATAAATGAAATCAGAAAGAAAGATAGACGATAAAGATTGAGATGGTATAATCTAGGAATGCCTAGAGTGTATAATAATAGTGACTAAATGTACAAATTTTTAAAATGTTTG
This sequence comes from Myrmecophaga tridactyla, assembly GCA_004026745.1. Taxonomy (NCBI): domain Eukaryota; kingdom Metazoa; phylum Chordata; class Mammalia; order Pilosa; family Myrmecophagidae; genus Myrmecophaga; species Myrmecophaga tridactyla. The sequence goes on from PVIY010027615.1 coordinate 33,707, forward strand.
TGCATGAGGAATAACAAAGGAATGTCATTACTGTAGGGTGCTGAAAATAGATGGTAACTAATATTTAAAAATTTCACCTTATGTGTGAGACTAAAGCAAAAAATGTTTATTCGGTACAAAATTTATATTTTGACTAGTGCATTTCCTAATATAACTTATGTAGATAGCTTGATTGAATGCCATAAGTACTTGGAATCTTGGGTAGGACATGAGATTTTGTTGGTTTGTCCAGAGTGATGCCCCGATGAATCCCAGAGTGATTTGATCAGTGAGTGGAAAAGTATTTGCAAAGCCCCCTTCGGGGAATGGTGAGAATGGGGAGAAATTCAACTTCCCCAAGTTGAATTCTTGATATTCTCACAAGCAGTGTGGACAACCAAAGCTATAGGCTGAGCCCCCAGTCTTGGGGT
>PVIY010027616.1:0-34027 GCA_004026745.1 Myrmecophaga tridactyla
TTTTTTTTTTTTCACCGGCTTCTCTCTTGGAGGAAAGGGCTACCCAGTGAAATTTCATTGTAAAACCCTTGAAATAGTACAGTGGTTGGTTGTTTTGGAAAGAAGTGTCGCCAGTGCATAGCAGAGACCTCTCCTTTCCATTAGACGGCTTTCCTAGATGGATCCTGGGTCAATGAGTGATCTTTAGGACATGCACTTGCATAGTGTAACCCAAAGAGAAACTTGAAATAATTTCTTTGTCAAGGAGTATTTCTGCGGAAGAATACTCCGTGACCCTCTAACCTCCCAATCCCCTTCCTCTATGTTCCCTCTTTCCTCTTGCCTTGTTTTGTTGAGGGATTTTCTTTTGTCTTCTGATTCTGCTTCATTTGGCCGGCTCTCTGCTGGTCTTTGGCACCTGGGAAGGGCTGAATGTGGTCTTTGTGTGTGCTGAACTGCACTGTGCCCAGCCAGGCAGAGATGATCACGAAGCTTTTCTATAGCTTCATAACTGCAAATTGCTCAGCCATTTGTCGTTTAATCCTCACAAGCCCTTTGTGCTGGAGGCAGCACCGCATTATCATTGCTCTTCATTTTCCAGTTGAGAAAGCGGACGATATGTGACCTGTTCAAGGACACAGGTTAAATTTGAGAACTTGTCTGCTTGAGCCAGAGGAGTCTTGCACAAGAAGCTAAAAATGAAGCTGAACTAGGAATACTGGGTTAAAGTGGGACAGGCTGAAATTTGCTGTCTTTTAAAGAAATCCAGACTTATTGGCTTAAGACCTCTAGGAGATGAATCATGCCACAAACAACACCTTGTGAGGTCATATTATTTCTGAGTTGTAGCTCTTATATAGAGAGAATTTTGAACTTGGTGCCTTCAGAGTTCCTTGATTATTTCAGGAGATCTTTCTGCTATTTTAATGAGTCAATAATGAGCCAATAAAAGACTCATGGTTCAGCAGCATACATCTTGAACTCCAGCCCTGCCCCTACCTATGGGCAAAGGCTTCCTCCTCTGCTGTGTTCCATGCTCTTTCTCCCACCTTTTGAAGTTACCCTTGTCTTCTGCCTCACTAAGAAAATCTACATCTTCAGACCTCTAGGCTTCCTCATTTTTCATTTCTCTGCCTCTACTGAGTTGTCCTTTTATTAATCTTTTCTTCCTTTCCTTCTGTTTCCAACAAAACAATGATCTGTCCTCCTTTCTGGGGATTACCTTCCATTTTCCTTCTTGACTGCATTTTTTAAAAAAACTTTTTATTTTGAAATAACTTCAGGTTTCAGGACAGTTGCAAAACTTTCTTTTTTTCTTTCATTTCCTTCCTTCCTTCCTTCCTTCCTTCCTTCCTTCCTTCCTTCCTTCCTTCCTTCCTTCCTTCCTTCCTTCCTTCCTTCCTTCCTTCCTTCGTTCAATCATTCCCTCCCTCCCTCCTTTCTTCCATCTTCTATCTCTATCTATCTATCTATCTATCTATCTATCTATCTATCTATCTATCTATCTATCTAATCTCTATATCTCTATTATCTATTAATTTCTAAGCTCTATCTACCTACCTATCTGCTATCTATTTATTTTCTAAACGTTTGAGAGTAGGTTGCATATATCATGTTCCTTGACCACTTAATATTTCCACGTTTCCTAAGAACAAGGTTTTTACTTATGTAACCACATTAAGTACAATTAATGTACTTAATGAACTTTGTCAAAGTTAAGAAATTTAACATCGATATAAAGCATACAGTTTATATTCCAAATCTTCTTCTGTTGTTTCAATAATGCCCTTGGGGGCATTTTCTCCTCCATTATTGGATCTCTTTGGATTTAGTCTTTCTTATTTTTAAAAATGTGATAACATATATACAGCATAAAATTTCCCATCTCAGTCACTCCCAGGAGGACAATATAGTGGAATTAATTACATTCACAATGTGTGCCATCATCATCACCATCCATTATTCCAACATATCAACTGAAATTCCTCCCACCTTCTTAGTGACCTCCCTCACTCTCTCCATTACCCCTTTCTTTTCCTCTGGCATTTAGCAGCTCCCCTACTGATACCATCTCCTACACATGGACACACTCAGGTGCTCCTTTATCTTCATTTCAGTTCTTCCTAATACTCTTTCTTGCTGTTTTGATGTTTCCCTTTTTTCTTCACTTGGAAACTTTGGGAATTAGTGAACTGGATTGTTGTCTCCTCTTTAACCACTTTCAACTCCCTGCATCCTCGCTTTTACACCACAAAACACGTGAGCTACACTGTCTTATTTTTTGGTCACCATTGGTCTCTAATATCCAGGATTTTCTTTCTTGTTTTCAGTCTTGAATTTTTTCTGCAGCATTTGCCACTATAGAGTATCCCATATTATTGGATTCTCTTTTTCTCATTGAGCAGCCTGTCCTGGTCTCCTTTCTGTTTGCTCCCTGTCTCCTCTGCAAACTCCCTCATGCACTTCCGAAGATAGTCTCTTATCTTCATCTTCCTCAAAAGCTCACTTCCTGCCTTTTCTAATGACTCACCATTATGACGATATAACACCCAAATCTCTACTTCCATCTTGAAATTCTCTCTCATGCTCCATTTCCTAATTTCAGACTTGTCACTGCACTTTTCAAAACTGATGTCATGTTGTAATTGAAGCACAGGGTATATAAAATGGAATCCATCATTTGTGCTCTGAAACCTGCCCTTGATCCTGACTCCTCACTTTTGTTAATTACGCCACCAAGCACTGACTCTTAGGGCTATCTTTGATCCTTTCTCTCCTTGTCTCCTACCATCCAGTTAAGTCCTGTCACTGCCTGCATCATGGTGCGCCTTGAATCTGACCTTTCCCAAACCCTCACTCCCTCTGCCCCCATTCCTCGGGTTCAGTGCTTCTGACCTTTTGCCTCCCTCATCTCTCTCACCTCTTACTGGCCTAACTGGCCTCCTTCCCCCAGGCTCTACACTTTAATCCTTGCAGCACTTTTTCTAAATTAATTTTCCTTAATTTCCAGTTACAACATTATGGTCTCTTTGAGGACAACACTTCCTTGCTCAGAAATTATCAGGAGTTTCTTATTGCTTCTGAAATCAGCTTCAAAACATCTCACCAGCCTTTGGACTGCTTGTCTCTGGGACCAGACCTACATTTCTTGCTTGTTTTTCCTCTAGTTTCCTACAAGATGCTTCTCTTTTCAAATTAAAGATCCTGGAAATGTAACTTATTATTTGTCACAACCCTTCCTTGGTGGACTTCATTTCTTCATCTGATATCCTCTCCCTGCCCTCTATCTTCAATGCTTCAAAACGTCCCCTGGGCCAGTAAATATGTTACCTCGACTTCAAGGGGTCAATTCAGCTGGAAGGAAGGAAGGAAGGAAGGAAGGAAGGAAGGAAGGAAGGAAGGAAGGAAGGAAGGAAGGAAGGAAGGAAGGAAGGAAGGAAGGAAGGAAGAAGGGAATCCCTACAATGTACCAAAAGCTACTAAATTGACACATAAGTCATCCGTATCCCTGTGTATTCCTGTCACATGCTCTTCAATAGCTGGGATTCTCAAGCTCAGCTGCACATTAGAATCACCTGGGGAACTTTAAAAAAAAATGCCAATGTCCAGGCTGCAACCTAGACCAATTAAATCAAAATCTCTGGGGATGTGACCTAGTTATTAGTATTTTTAAAAGCTGCTTGAATGATTCCAATGTGCAGCCAAGGAATTATTTCTACCAATATGTGAATTTTTGTAGATTAATTTAGTGGTATTGCACTTTTTTCTTTTCCAGACTGTTGGTCCTTGAGATATTATTTGTTTTTGTAGCCTCCATGATGTTTCTTATACTTGGTAAACCTTCAAAGTAAAACATTTCAAATGAATTTAAGAATGGAAAACAAATAAAAAGAGTTGAGAAGGAATGCAAAATGACTCAGTGGTTAACCCACAATGGAAATGGTGAATTGAGAGTACAATAATCTGTTTCAAGTATTTGGTGTAATCCACTTGTATCCAAGCATTTAGTGTGCCAATGAAGTATTTATTAACTTTTGTCTTGCCCATATTTTGCTAGGAATTAGTATAGTGCTATATACACTTCAAATACTTTGGAAGAGTACCCATTCTACTTCATGTGTTGTTGCCTGGATTAAATGAGTGAAAGTTCTGGGAAGCAATACTTTAAAAGCATAGTTAAAATATTATTTTTAATAAAGCTGCATTTTTGAAGAAATTAAACCTTAGAGAACTTGTGTTTGATGAATTCTTTTCATGAGCACCACTGAATATATTAAGTCAAGTGGAAAGCCAGCATTATCTTGGGCACAACTACTTCTTTCCATATACAATATTTCTGGTAACAATTTATGGATATTGCTGTGTTTGTTTTAGTCTGTGGGAATGGGAGTGAATTCAGATACATTTGCACCTCGAATACAGGAATACTCAGAGTGAGTTGGTCCCCTACAGGACCTATTCCCCTACAGGAATAGGAGACAAAGAAGGAAGACTGCAGAGCAAATTCTCTTTTCTGATTTACAAAAGCACAGGCTGTATCATGGGACATGATTTAATGGCCTGGTCTCTGGAACTAGACAGGTCTGGGTTGACCTTGGACAAAGTGCTTTGCTTCTCTGAACTTTTGTATCTTCATCTGTGAAACAGAATAGCACGCTCCTATCAGGGTCATAGGGAGGCTTGAGCCCTATAATATATATAAGGTGGCTGACACTGAATAGAACCTAACAAAAGTTCCTTCTTCCTTAAAGCACAGTGAATATCAATGATTTCTGGTTTCTTTTTACCCTGCGAACTTTGTAGACTGTCTCTTGGCATTTTTTTAGGGGATGCCTTTTATTGGTAGGTTTGTAGACAACTTTCTTTTGGATCTGAGAGTTTTCCAATCTGCCTTGACCATTTAATGACTTTCTTTTTTTCTTCTCCTGTGAATTCATTGAGTATTTGAATTTCTTTGCATAGTTATTACTGTAATTCTTCTCCTTGCATATAATTTATAATTTACATCAAGCAGGGGAAATGCAGTGCCCTAACATGGTTACTCTCATCCGAAGAGTATAGGACAGTACATTAACTTTGCTGCCAAGGAATTCATATTGGCATTTGAAAAAAATTCTAAACTGATTTTCATTTGCAGAAGCGTCTGGAAACTCAGATGGAAGAGTCTGCCTGCTTTTCGTAAGCAACAAGGCTTCGTGGGTTTCTCCTTATCGCCTTGTACATAGATTGTTTGAACTCGTTACAGTCATGTTTTATAAATCACAAACAAGAGTCCACTCTTGCTTCAGACATAAGTCTGCCACAATGAGTGAAATCTTATCTGAGGCCCTTTTAGAAATCTTGAGAAATGTCTGACAGTTTGTTACAACAAGGGATTTTTCTGACTTCTCCCTTTGTGTTGCCTTTTTCCTGGCTATAACAGTATAATTTGTGTAGTGCTATTTTTAGTCTTCCTAATTTTTCCTTAGATATGGACCTTCTATGTATACTTAAATGCATATTTTAAGCGTGAAACTGGCCATGTTGTTGCCCCACACAGAAGACTTTACGAGTCTAGCTGGAATAGAGCTGACGTGCACATAAAGTTGATAGCAAAGCCTACTTGCCTGGAAGTAAAATCAAATTTATGGATTGGAGAGGAAAGCCCAATTTGCATTTGCCTTCTTCCTAAAAACGCTAAAGTCTAGGAAGAGGGAAAACTATCTGAGCCAGTTTAAGTAGATCCAACCGATTTCATTTTCTAGACTGGTTTGGTTCATTACTTATGGGGTGAGTTTATGAAGAACCAAGAATAACAGAGACTGGGTGGTAATTGTATTAGTATTTATTAGCACCTTTTCCAGATAACTTGCATCTTTCAATTATTTATTTTTAAGAAAAGGAGAAAAGAAGTTTTCTATACCTGCCCCCCCCCCACCAATTTTATATTCTCTGAATTTCTGTTCACCGCTTAGCATTCTCGATTCCTGGCTAACTCATTAAGGTTTTATTATTGTTTCTTTTTTAGCCTCTTCCATTACAGAGGTATGCTTCCCCAATGGACTGCCACATCTTTGGGTTTTCGTACTCTGACTTTTGCTTCTCAGTTCCAGAGGTGAGAGCCAATTTGCATTCCATCCTTGTCCCAAAGTCCTTCTCCTATTTTGAGTCCCCCAACTTGTCTAAACATATCAAAGGGGAAAAATAATGTATTCTTTGGCCTGAAAGATTCCTTGCTGAGTCTCCACTCCCATTAAAAAACATAATAATATTAGAAAGAAATAGGCTAACCCAATTCCTGGGCCTGAACAGACCAGATGATTTCAGAGAAAATCTTTTTGTTATTGGGGTATAAGAAAGACAATCCACCCTATCTCCTGACTTTGACCTTGAAGGCTGTGGAAGAAAGGTCAGCTCACACTTAAGAGAAGGATACAGGGGAGACAGACATCCTCCGGGACTAGCCAGGCTCCTCTGAAGACAAGGAGGTGAGGGGCCATTCGGGAGATTGAGAATGAAGGGCAGTCATGGCCCCAAGACCAGGGGTCTGAGGGTATGAAGGGAAATTAGTTGAAGGAAGAAGCAGCAGCATAGAGAACAATGGGGAGGAGAAGAAGGTGAGTTCACTTCCAAATTGATTTCACCTTCCTGATGGCTTTTCTGTGTGACCATTAGTGGTGAGTCCATGCGGTTAAAGAGCCAAGGTATGGCAGGAGATAGGCAATGTGTATTACCATCTTTGTAGTTGACAGTAACAAACATCTTTTTTTTTAAAGATAAGAAGTGCTTGGCTTGGAATACTAGATTGTTAAGGTCAAATTTTGATTTTCTTTTTCTTTCTTTTTAATTATACTGTGCCTTTTCAACTTACTCATAATCAATGGGGTTTTAGCCAAAACCTGGTAAAAGAGAGAAATTGCTGTCGGCTTTTCCTGTGACTCGATCTAGAAGCGTTCATGATGATTTTGTTTTGAGCCAATTAGCTCTCCATGAACTTTCAAATTTCATAAAAAAGAACTTCATAAGTTTCAGCAGCATATCCCATATTCTTTTCTATTGGATGAGAAATAAGGAAAAGAGCAGGTTAAATTACTTGCTCACTTCTAATTTTTGAGTACAACTCTTTCTTCTTTTTTATATACTCTATTTTCTTGAAAGAGAGCATTCTTATTTTTCTTTTTAGAAATATGACTCATGTTTGTAGGAGAGTATATTTTTTTAACTTCTGAAAGGTAAAAAAGGAAAGCAAAGATCCCAACAAATTCCACTACCCAGGACAGAAACCACTGTTAGCATTTTAATGAACAACCTATAAAAAATGTTGGTACAGAACTCAAAAAGAAATTATGAAGAAAGTTTATAATGTGTTGTTTTAGATTTCTCTGAGGTTGAGTGTTTTCGTTACGTGAATTTGTCCTCAATATTTTGTCTATTTATTGCCCAGGTATGGTGAAAGTGTCCTTGCTTCCCAGTGGAAACAAATTCACCTGGAGCTAGTTTCTAGGTATCATTGTGGGAGGGCATCTGTTTAAGTGCCAGACAACCTTAGAGTCAAAGAAAAGTCTTTTTATATTGGTTGTATTTATTAGAAAACATTTACTTGTGGTCATTTTTAATAGTGAAGGAAATCTGATAAATGCCAGAAGCTCAGAATCTAGAGTCCCTGAGCTCAGGGACTAAATTTAAGGAACCAATTTGGGACCTTTCAAAGACTCACAAGAGTGGCTATTCAATAAATTGTTGCCTCAGGGTACTGGGCACTAGCAGAGGTGTACATACTGGTTTTCTTTTTTTTTTTTTTTTTAATTTGCATATGGGCAGGAGGCACCAGGGATCGAACTCCAGACCTCCAGCACGGCAGGTCGGAGCTCTGCCTGATGAGCTACGGCAGCTGCCCCGTATTGGTTTTCTTGCATTGAAGAATGACTTGAGTCTTTTCAAGGGTGTTTAACAAAACCCAAGAAGTCCAGTGCATGTCCTTGTAATTAGGGGCTCAGGGCATGGGAAACCCTGCCCAATTCAGTAGACCGTCTTCGTGGTAAAGGGGATAAAGCTCTGAGAGATAGATTCATCAACAGGGCTTGTTAGATCAGGAATATGATCATATTTCAAACTGTGATCCATTTGAAACAGTTTCACCTGCTGCGTAAGTTCATGACAACATATATCTGACTGCAGGGTGGGAAGGAACTGATCAAAAGAGATCAGAGAAGAGTGGAATATCTTGTGGTCAGCTGCTTCAAAGCTAGGCTACAGGAGGTTGAAGTAGTATATGGCATGGTTTGGGGGACATGGCCAGAACTTAGTTTATCTGAAATTATTTTCCCCAAGGGCCTGCAAACAGATGTCACCATCCCCTTTTAGATAGGGCCAGAATGCCTTCTAAGAATCACTTACTTTCCTGGAGACCCAGACCTGAATGAGGGAAGGAGCTCCCCTAATCCTAATCCTGGTTCCATCAAAGTCTCAGTTCTAGAAGTAGGAAAAGATTCCTAGAGGAAAAGGTACACCGACTGGTACTTTATTTTTCTCCATTCATTGAAAAGATGGGTGCTGGCTAGTATGTATTTCTGTGAAGTGCTTTAACGGTATCCTTATTGAAGCTTCTATCTACATTCCTTGCGTTCAAAAGTAACCTATGTACAGCCCAGACTGTAAGCTCCTTGAGGGGAAGGATTGTGTCTGTGGGTTCACAGTTACATCTCCAGAGCCTGGCACAGTGAATAATCATTCAATATTTGTTGACTAAATGACAGGAAGAAGACTGTGTCTCTATGGAAATGACATTGCGTGGCTCAGCAGGACTTCATTATTTCCTGAGACCAAGCAATAAAATAATTTAGCTGTGGCTAGCTTATGCAAATAACAAAAATATCTTGCTATCAACAGTTATAGCATACATTTTTATACGATTTTGTATTTTCTACATTCCTGACCTCATTTTAGCCATACTTCATTCTGAGCACTAGGAGGGCAGGTATTCATTATCCCCAAAGCATAGGGCTTGTTTATTGATAGCAAGTTTAGAAAGACCATAGACGTATAAACATGATGTTTTCTTATAGCTTTTCAGAAAGCACATAATTTTACAAAGTAAGTCTTACTCAAATAGGTAATCTAGGGGTTTGTGGGTGAAGGAGAAGCTCGATGCAGTTCTGGAGTAAGAATTTCAAATTGGAATACAGAGGACACTTGATGGCTGAGCAGTCCCCGTGAATGTCTAAAGTTAACTGGGCAGAGCATTGTTTATAATGTTTTGCTTAATGAAAGAAGCTCAGTTCTGATATCTGTCTCCTTAAAAGGCTTTTACTCTTCCCTAAGACATCTGACCCTCCTCTCCATAGTTCTTCCAGACACGTGACCTTTTCCCTGTCCCCTTCTGAGATGGCAGACAGTGTCCAAGTCCTTTTCTTTCTTCTTTTTTTTCGCATGGGCAGCACTGGGAATCAAACCCAGGTCTCCGGCATGGCAGGCGAGAACTCAGCCTGCTGAGCCACCGTGGCCCGCCCTCCACGTCTTTTTTAAGGACTGCTGTTTGTCTGCCTCCCACTTTTTTTAAAAATATGTTTTTTTGATGAAACAACATACAAACAAGCATACTTAAAAAATTGTTTTATTAATAAAAGCAGTCGACATACAAAAATATGTTGACATACAAAAATATAAGAACGAACCTTCTTAACATATGAACATTCCATATTTGGTGGCAATCAATGGCTCACAGTATCATCGCATAGTTGTATATTCATCACCATGATCATTTCTCAGAACATTTACATCACTCCAGAAAAAGAAATAAAAAGAAAAAAAGAAAAAATTCATCCATAGCATACCCCTTACCCTCCTCATTGACCTCTAGTATTTCCCTCTACCCAATTTATTTTAACATTTGTTTCCCCTATTATTTATTTATTTTTAATCCATACTTTTTACTCATCTGTCCATATCATAGACAAAAGGAACATCAGAACAAGGGTTTCACAGTCATACAGTCACATTGGGGAAGCTATATCATTATACAATCATCTTCAAGAAACATGTCTACTGGAACACAGCTCTACAGTTTCAGTCTGTCTCCCTATTTATGCCAGGAACCCTTACAAATCACAGATTGTCCATGCGACCCCCTCACCTTTCCTAGCCTTTTGTGCTGGGCAGGAATACGTAATGACGTCTGGCTAGTGGACTATAGTGGAAGTGATGTACGCTGTTTCTAGATGCAACTGTTTTTAAGGACCTAGATGAAACCCTACAGCCTTCCCCTTCCTTGCTCGGTAATGTGGAATAAAGTGTGGTGATGGGACATATCTGTCAGCTGAGGTCCCTGCCCTCCTGTGAACTCCCTCCCACCCAGCAAGCAGAGTGAGAAATAGACTTGTCATTATGTTCGACTTCTGAAATCTCAGGGTCAATTTGTTAATGCCTATTTTTACCCAGACCTAATTAGAGAGTAATCTCCTTGAGGGCAGGGGCTGTGTGTTTGTATTAAAAAAAAAATCTTTGTATCCTGGGCACCTCACACAATGTGGTATGGGGTAGATGCTTAAAATGTGCTTGTTGAATGAATAAATGTACAAAAAAAAGCATGTGTAAAGGATGTCATATTTAGCCAAACTAAGTATTCACATTGAGGGCAACATGAATTGTCTCAGCTACTTCTGGGGTGTGATTTCCATAATTACCGCTTTAGACTTTTTTTTTTTTAACATGGGCAGGCACCTGGAAACGAACCCAGGTCCTCTGGCATGGCAGGCAAGCATTCTTGCCTGCTGAGCCACCGTGGCCCACGCACATCTTTAGACATTTTATCACCCATGAGGGTAGATGGTGCTGACTCAAATGACATTCTGAGGAAGGGGTGGGGAGTGAGGAACTCTTGACATGTTTTATATAGTTATCTCCTCTGTCCAGTCCATCCTGTCAACCTCAGTTATTTTCATTTTTATTCTTCTGTCTCTAGAAACAGAATGACCACGTTTAATTGACTTTTTCCTCTTACATCAAAAATTGGGAACAAATAATTATAATTTTGACCCCTGGCTTCTTACCCTGTGCCATGTTCGATTGGTAAGTACTAAACCTGCATTATTCCATTTAAATTTCATCACATTCTGTGAGATAACTACTATTATTAACCCTATTTTACAAGAGAGGAAATTGAGGCATGTGAGCTAACCTTGTCCTAGGCCCTAAAGCAAGTATCAGTAGCTGAGCTGGAATCCCAGTCCAGGGCTGAGATCAGAGCTGAGACTCTTCACCATCAACCCATTCTCCAACTCCGTGTCCCTATCCATAACTTTCACCAGAGCTTCACCCCCCCGCCTCTGAACTCCATACCTCCAGAGACCAAGGCCCCAGGCACCCCACCGACCATTGCCCACACAGCATAGAGCCTCATATCCTTTAGTTCCTTTGCTAGAGTGATTCTTCCACACAATTCTTGCCAGACACAGTGCTAACTGTCAGGCCAGATGCCCAACCTCAGGAATTTTTAGGCTGAACTGTCCTTCACCTATTGAGACCACTCCCTCCTTTGACTGGTTCCATTTCCAGGCATTGGCCATCTACCAAAACCTCATTCGGAAGCCTATTTTCTGACTTCCTCCTCATCTGCCTGCACTGAATTCTGAGGTCCATCTTGTTCATTTCATGGGCGGCCATGGGATAAGATTGCTTGGCTTCTCTCTAAAGTGATATTGTTTTCCTAGGCTAGAGGATTTTATGGAAGAGGATCTAAACATTCATAAGATGTGTACACCTCTTTACAGCCATGCATTCACTGGGTCCAGAGCAAATTTCACATTGTTTCTAAAATATGAGAGTCAAGAGAAACTCAGAGCAATATATCTTCCAAGTATTTTCTGACCCTTCCTCATTAATTTGTTCTTAAAAAAATTTTTTTTTTACTGAAGTATAAAGTACATTCAACAAAGTACACATATCATCACTGTACAGCATGATAAACTTTTTCATGTGTAACTACCACCATTCAAGGTGCAAAACATTTTAATCATCTCAAGTTAGTTATAAATTTAGTACTTGTAATTTATGTCAATGTAGATGGTTGATAGGTATACATAAACACTCATGCACAAACACAAGCACAAACATATATTTATATTGTCTAATTGCCTCATTAGAATCTAAGTTTCCTGAAAACTGAAGTAATATTGTCTTTTTATCTTTTTTCCATGATGGGCCCAATAATAACTCTCATCTTACTTGCCTCATCTCCATCAAAAGACTTCCCTAAGTCCAGGTCATAAATGGCCATGCTGCTTTTAACTGTCTCCCCTGGAACGCTTGCTTTCAGGAGGCCCCCTTTAGGAACGTTTCCCCTCTGGGAATCCAGTTGTCTTGCTGTAAGAAGCACGTATAGATGCTTGGCTTGGCAGTCCCAGGGGAGCCCAGCCTCCATATCATTCCATCCGAAGGACCAGGCATGTGAGTGAAGAAGTGAAGAAGAACCCCAGCCCTTAGCAGTTCCAGTAACTCCCAGCTACGTAAGTCTTTGCAGTTGCGGTCCCAGATGTCATGCAACAAAGACAACCCACCCCCTCTCTTGTTCCCTCTCAGAACCCCTGACCTATCAAATCTATGAGTAATAAAATACTTGTTATCTTATACCACTTAATTTAGGATAGTTTGTTATGTACAATGAATAATGGCCATACCTTATAATTCACTTTATGCTTTAGTTGTGATGCCATCTTGCCTTCTGTTCCTGAATGTGTATGCATGTGTGTGTGTGTATGTGTGTAGAAGAGAGAACAGAATCCTAAATCCTTATTCTGACCCCAGGAAAATCCCTTGACCGACCATAACTTTGGATACAGAAATGCATAAAAAAAGCATAGAAACGGGACTGAGCTGAGGGCTATGAGATCTAGAATGAACAGTTTGGGGAAAGTTCAGTGTCTTCCCAGATGAAGAAGGAGGGGACTGTCTTAGTTTGCCAGGGCTGCTATGACCAAATACCACACACTGGTTGGCTGACACAAGAATTTATTGGTTAGAATTTCAAAATCAAAGTTTTGATAAGTCTATGTTCTCTCCAAATTTTGTAGTGTTCTAGTGATGGCAATCCTCTATCACCAACGGTCTCATTCTCTGATACTTATTCCTGGCTTCTGCCTTTATTTCCGTGTCCAGTTTCCTTTGCATATAAGGGATTCAGCCATATTGGATTAAGGCCCTCCCTCATTCACCTTAACTAATAACTGCATCTTCAAAGATCTTATTTACAAATGGGTTCACACCCCCAGGAGTTGACCATGTCTTTTGTAAATGACATGATTCAATTCCCAACAGAGAGTCTCAACAGCAGTGCAGGTTTCTAGAGCCTTGGGTGGGAGTTATTATATTTCTTAGAGGACACATCTCTGCTCATCCCATACGTTTGAAGGTACTGGTGTAATCAGAATATTTTGCAAGCCTATAAGGAATGAAGAGAAAGGATATTGGCATCCACATCATTGAAACCAGTTGACTTCAAAATATTTTGCTTGTGTAGCCCCCAAATTTGCCAAAATCTATGTTCTGCATGCAATTTTAGGCTGCCATCTAAAGTTTTCTGTCATAAGTTTAAACAAGCATATTTTTTTGTTACCATGAGTTTGAAAACATTATTTCGTAAAATAAAATAAGAGGATTGACTATAATTTGAATAAATATTTCATGATATGATTTGATAAAACAGATTTTCTACCTTATTGAATAATACACACTGAAATGAAAAGAAGTCACATAAAATTTTTCTTGTGGGTATATCCTATAAAATGTGGTAGTCCTGGAAAATATTTAAAGAATCAGTGTCACTAAACTGCTTTGGATTTTCTGAATTTTCAACGTTAAGTCAAAGCTTCATCTTCGATAGAAACATAAGGGCAGCAAGCACTATCCATTTAACATGACTTGATGAAACATTTCAGGAATCTTCCCAAAACTAATATTTCAAATCTCTCTTTGTTTGGGGTGTGTGAGGTTTACCATCTTGGGGCAACTCTTGGCAAGGTTTGGAGTGAGTGAAAGGTAGGTAAAAAAGATCCCTGCCTACACTGGGCCTGAGGCAATAGAGTCCTGTAAAGCTCAAACACCAGAACTTAAAGCTTCTTTTTTCCCTGTCTTTTCTTTCCAGTAAGAAAGCTTTACAAGAAAAAATATGCAGTTCCATAAATGATTGAATGAATTGAAATTACAGAAGGACACTAGAGTCAAGCTGCTCTTCTCCTTCCAAACCCAGGCAGAACATTCCCGTCTGAGCCTGTGTGAGTACATCTGATTAGAGCATCCCAGCATCTGCTCTGGGAAACTGAGAAAGAGTGGCTGCTTTTGTTTGAAAGTCGGCACATAAAATCCACAATGTGGGCGTCCAGGCAGACAGGTTCCCATTCCCCAGATTACTCTATCATCTTCCCTCTGCTCAGATGGATTAGAGTTTTTCCGCATTTCAACCACTCTCAAGTACACAATTCAATGGTGTTAACTGCATTCATAGTGCTGTGCCGCCATCGCCATCATCCATTACCAAAACTTTTCCATCATCCCAAATAGATACTCTATAGCAATTAAGCATTAACTTCTCATGTCCTACCCCAACCCCACCCTCTGGTAAATTGTCATGTTTCTGACTCTATGGATTTGCATATTCAAATTATCTAATGTCAACGAGATCATAGAATATCTGTCCTTTTAGGTCTGGCTTAAATACTCAACATGATGTATTCAGGTTTCATCCATGCTGTTGCACCTACCAGAACATCAATCGTTTTTACAGTGGAATGATATTCCATTGTATGTAGGCATATACCACATTTTGTTTATCCACTCATCTGGTGATGATACTTGGATAGCTTTCGTCTTTAGGCAGTTGGGAGTAATGCCACCCTGAACATCGGTATGCAAATGTCTTTTCGAGTCCTTGCCTTTAATTCTAGAAGTGGGATTGCCAGATCCTATTAGCTTTCTGAGGAACTACCAAACTGTTTTCACGGTGGCTGCACCATTTTACATTCTCACTAACAATAAATGAGTGTTCCTATTTTTAAATATCCTCTCTGGCACTTGGTATTGTCTGTTTTTTAAATAGGAGCCATTCTAGTATATATGGAATGGTATTTCATTGTGCTTTTGATTTACATTTTCCTAATGGCTTAATGCTGTTGAGTATCTTTTCATGTGGTTTTTAGCCATTAGTATATCTTCTTTGGATAAATGTCTCTTCATATCTTTTGCCCATTTAAAAAGTGTTTTTTGTCTTTTTGTTGTTGAGTTGTAGGATTTCTTTACATATTTTGAATGTTAAACCCTTGTTGGACATGTGGTTTCCAAATATTTTCTCCCATTCCATAGGTTGTCTTTTCTATTTCATGAAAAAGCCCTTTGATGCGCAAAAGTTTTAAATTTTGATGAAGTCCCAGTTATCTCTTTCTTTTTTTTATTACTTGTATTTGAGGCGTAAAAAACCATTGCCTAATACAAGGTCATGAAGATGCTTTCATATGTTTTCTTCTAGGAATTTTATAGTTCTATTTTTTATATTTAGGCCTTTGATCCAAAACAAAACAGAACTCAAAATAGGTAGTCTAGTCTTGAGAGGTGGTTAGAGCAGCATAGAAACCTTGAGTATAAAGAATGAGGCCCCAGGAAGTAAAACCTCCTCTCCCCAGGTCCCTGGGTCAGTCCGTGCTCCAGACGTTGGCCTGTGCAGTGACATCCCAGGTGCGATCTGTACCACCACTCAGGCTGGCAAGTAGTTGGGGAGACCCCCAGGCCCTGGGGAGGCACAGTGACAGGCTGTGGGTTTAGCTTGATGATTACGTTTACACAGGTAAATTTTGCCCAAGGAGGCAAGTGATAGAGGCAGGCTTGAGAATGGTGTGGAGGGACTGGATTGTGTCTCCACAAAAGATTAGTTCCCATCCTAACCCCTGTCCTGTGAATGTGATCCTATTTGTAATAGGATCTTTCAAGATATTATTAGTTAAAACAAGGCCAAATTGGATTAGGGTGGCTCCTATTCCAATATCACTGGTGTCGTTATAAGGAGAGGAAATATGGATATGGTCAGCAAGAGAAAGGCAGAGAGAGAGGTAGCTAGGTGATGGGGGCGGAGATTGAGTTTTGCTGCCACAAGCCAAGAAACACCATGGTTGCTGGATGCCCTCTGCAAACCAGGAGAGAAACAAGCAATTAATTCTCCTCTTGAAATGGAAATGTGGCTCTGCTGTCTCCCTGATTTTGGACTTTTAGTCTCCAGTACTGAGTCAATAAATTTCTGTTGTTTAAGGCAAGTAGTCTATGGAACTTTATTACAGCAGCTTTGGCAAACTAAGACAGAGGGCATGTCTCTTTTGAAAATTGAGAGAACAGCTTTTGGAAAAGCAAGCACAGTGTTCAGCAAGATCTGGTTTAGGTAGCTGAGTTTTTAGAAACCAATTCCCTTAAAACCTCCACAAGCCCATGTCTCCATGGTAAGTCTTCGTGCACCCCAAGGGTTTCTACAGGAAGGGTCTCAAAGTGAAGAGCCAATCACTCTCTGACTTTATAGAACATTTATTGTATGCTTTCTCTGGTGTAAAAATAGTATATCCTCATTGTAGAAAATGAAGAAAAGTTCTGTAGAGCCCTTTGTCATGTCCAAGTTTGAGTTCTTTCTGAAACCTTGGATTAATGTCTCTGCATTTAAATCTCTGCTCCTCGTTTAAATCAGTAGATACCAGACTGGCATTTAAATCCAGGCCACTAGGCCTTGGCTTCAGAGCAGCAACCAGGGAGCTCTGCTTGGGTTGAATTATGCATCGTAAGCTGTGCAGAGAAGGTCAAAAGTGCAGATCAGAGCTGAGAAACAGGAGCCCCAGGAGGCAGAGAGGCCCCCAAAGAATATGATTTTGCTGCCCCAGATAGTTCTCACCGTGAGCGGCACCATCCCCAGAAATAACATGTGTGGGTTAAAGTAATAAACAACATTCAGATCCGGAATTCCAGACAGCCACAAACATATCAACCTAAATGTAAAGTGGCACTGCTAACAGTACATCTATAATTACATCTTATTTTATTAGTTGCAAAGGGTAATTGCAACCAGAAAATTTCCAATGCAAATGTGCTTTACAGAGATAATGTATATGTTGTGCTGAGAAAACAATGTGGTAGAGAAGTTTCAATAACGTGAAGTGATTTTCTAGCACTCATCACTGATTAAGCACCATCTGGGCTGTAAGAAAACAGGGCAAGGGTTGCTGCCAGAAGTCAGGATGTCTGAATCCTCTCTGGACTCTCAAATCTTTTAATCTCTCAACTCTGCCCCTCAGTGTCTTGAGAGAAGGGAATGGCTTTGGAAAACACCAGATGAACAGTTAGATTCTTGGGACTGGATGCTTAAGCAGCTGGTTTTGGTCAAGTGGAGGTTTAGGCCAGCCCCTGGTGCTTGCGCTATTGGTGAAAAGATAATAGTAACATGCCCTTGTTCTTATAGGACAGCCTACTGAACTCAGAAGGAATATTGAAATGCTGTGCCTTTCTCCATCTGAGCAATATGAATGCAGATCTTTTAATGATTAACATAATTGATTTAAATATTGGATTTTAGGATTTAAGAAATGTTGGAGATTAAGCTCCATTTCTTTGAATATTATAATTTTATCATATTAATATTGGGCTGAAATATCATTATTACTAAGGTAGATATCAAATAGAAAGCAGAGGGCACAGCACTTTAGATTGAGATGCTCAGAAAATGTTAGTTATTTTTAATGAAGAAATTATCCAGACATTCAAAATATAATGGGCCTATAGTGGAAAATCATACGATTTTTGTACTGGAAGAGTGGGATACTGAGATTTGCAAATACCAAAAATGCTGGAATGGCTTTACAGATGGGCAAGGGAAAGATTCCAGAATCAACCAAATGAGGTGCTCGACAGAAAAAGACCTAGATTGCTTTGAGAGGCTGTTGGTAGAAATATGGATGCTAAAGGCACTTCTGATGGGGCCTTAGCTAGAAATGAAGAATCTGTCATTGTAAACTGGAAGAAAGGTGGTTCTTGTTTTAAAGTGGTAGACAATTTGGCAAAATTGAGTCCTGATGTTGGATGGAAGGCAGATTTGAAAGTGACAAGCTTTTGTATTTAGCTAAGGAGACTTTCAAACCAAACATGGTAAGTGCAGCCTGGCTTCTCATTGCAGCTTATAGTAAAATGTGAGAGGGAAAGAGATAAGCTGAGAATTGAATTCTTGGGTACAAAGAAATCAGAACGTGATGGTGTAGAAAATTCTGAGCTTCTGGAAAGCAAGTCCCACAGGATAGTGCCCCATGTGAAGACTTAACCAAACATGGAGCCAGTCAGCCATTTCAAGAAAAGCCAGGATTGAAAATGAAGTTAACCTGAAAGGTTGTGTGGAAAGTCCTAATGCCTGATGGTTGAGATCCCTGTGTACTGCATGCAAAACCACAATTTTTTTTTTTTTTTGTATGAATTGAACCACTGCCAGCTTGGACTAAAAGGGACAGAAAAGAGACAGATTGAAGGAAAAATGACTTCAAAGGCAGAACCCTGGAAGCTGAGGTCTGGAGTCAAGAAACCTTGGGCCAGGAGAATGGCCCCACCCATGCTTGTGGAAAGGGTGAGTTTGCCCCAGAGTTTGTAAAGGGCAACCTTCTGCCCCATTGTTCAGAAAGGGTGCTGCCACCCCAGGCTTCAGAGATGGTGAAGCACTTTCTCTGGGGATTGGAGAGAGTCTGGCCACCACCCCATTTTTCTGAGGTGGTGAACCTGTGCCCCGGAGATGCTTGAGGAAGGTGGGACCTAGAATCTGGCTGTCACCCCAATGCTTGTAGATGTTGGAGCCCTCACCTCAGTGTTTAGAGGGAGCAGAACCACTGTTTAAGTCCTTGCAAAGAGTGGGGTTGCTGCTTCATCAAGCCCTAAGGACAAAATGTCATTCTGTAGATGATTCTCATATCCCTACAGGGTTTTGGAACTTTTTGGGACCTGTGATTCCTGTTTTCCTTCCAATTTCTCCCCATTGTTAAAATCCAGTCCATTTCAGGTGTATTGCATTTCAGGAACTTTAGCAAACTAAAACAAACTTTCAGATATTATTCACAAAACATCACAATTTTACGTTTCATAATTTCTCCTTTTATATTTGTTATCATATTAGAGATTCTCCTAAAGATGGGTCATCACTTTTAAAGACTGTTGTTAATTTAAGAACCAACATTGAGGCAGTAATTTGAGACATTCAAAATTGTGTTTCTGAATAAAACTGATAACAGTTGTCTAGAAATTATGTGGTATGTGAATATGTGTGATGAGTGAAATATTTTTAGTTTTCACTATAGCTCTTTTGGAAGGTTGCTTTAGGATGGATGAGGCAAAGCATTTAAATTGGGAGAAAGACGCGTGGAATTAGTATTTTTCCTCTTCCTATTGGTGTTGGGAGATGCGAAACATCTCTGCCCTCTGCCTTAATTATGTTCAGCCAACTGACAGTGAAAGAAAGAAAAGAGGGTGGAGGAAAGGGAAGAGAAGGTGAGCAGAAGAGGCCATAAGTGATAGCTGTCTTCATCATGGGAGCTGGAATGTGAGCGCTGCATCAGACCCTGTGTCTGCTCTTTCTGTATGGGAAAGGGGCTTAGTGAGGGACCTAGAGAGTCTAGTGGGCCTAGGTGGAGTACATTCGGCAAACAACTTCAGATAAACAGGGAGGCTTAGGGAATGAGCCTGCCTGAGTATTCTAGAAACTTAATCAGAAAGAGATATGATTGCATATGTTGGGATGTGCAGCCAGTTCCAGCATCAAGGCCCTTCAACCATTACAGGGGTTGATATTCTAGCCTGATGAACTGGAAGCCAGGAAACATATGGAGAAAGGGAGATGACAGCACGGGGGCTTCCGAGGGACTATTATTTGAACCCAGGCTTGAAAGACATATCCATGTGCCAGAGTTCCAGCAGAGAAATTCTATCTGAGTATGCCTTCTATGTATATATGCATTTAATAAGCATGGGCTAGGAAATTGCTATGTGTGAATGACTACATGGGAAGGCAGCCCTGATCCAGTGTGAGATGGCCACAAGAACTCTTCTTTTTCTGCTACTATAGACTGATTTCATCCCCTAGCCCTTTCTTCTTGCCAATGTAGATAGGCCCTCATGCCCGTACCATTTCTCTCAACCTTGTTTTCCATTTCACCTCTCTGTTGGTCTAGGACAGGGCTGGTGATGGCAGAACTCAGGAAATTGTGAAAAGCGGGGAGAGCAGCTTCCAGCCCTGTTCCTAGCCCCTATGTAGAGCTGTTTCCATGTGGTGATGCACTTGAGATGCCAACAAATGACCTACTAAAGGTCTTTGGGGCACATTTATTTCATTCTTGCTTTATTAATGGTTTAGTTCATTTCTATTGTTCAGAGTCTCTGGATTCCATTGTTAGAATGGTTTACTCTCTTTTTCAAGTGCAGAGTCTTTCTTAGTACTTTCATCAATATGCAGCTGAGGCTGTAAAACATTTTGTGGTGGTGTCCAAACTCTTTCAAACAACCAGCGAGAAGAGGATAAAAATACATGGTTTTGTTTGTTTGTTTGTTTGTTTCTCAACCTGATTTAATTTACTTTATGTAGGTGAACTAGACTCCTGTATAAAGCTAATATTTTGTGGGTGAAACACTGGTCTTGGAAGAATTGCAGACCTTCGTATTTCTAAAAAAAATGTGCTTTAATTCTTGGTTCATTCAGTCATTCATCTGTTTATTTCCTTAACAAGCTATTTATCAAAGGTTTATTGTGTGCCAGTTCGTGTCCCGGGCACTGTGCATACGAAGTGAATGAGGTAGTCATGAACTTCAGAGAGCTCACCGTTTGCATAGGGGGAAGACAGATTCATAAGCAAGAGCTACAATTTGATATTGGGAGCAGGATGATTGAGACAAGACGAATAGGAGGCTAAAAGGGGCATTCAACCTAGCTGAGAGCCTGGGAAGTCTCGCAGGAAGGTGCAAGACCCGAACTGACACTTGAAGAAAGAATAAAGTTAAGAAAAGGAAGATAAGGGGAGGAAGGGAGAGTAGAAGGTTGAAAAAACAAACCAGAACATGACCTGGAGAGTCTTGGAAGAAGGCAGATGATAGAGTCTGAAACAAGTCCTTTGGGTTTTAATTTGGGGACTATTAGTGACCTTAGTCAGACCAATTTCATTGGAATGGTGAGGTAGAAGCCAGACATCATAGGTTGGGGAACAACCGAAAGGTGAAGAAGTGGAGATGGAAGAGAAAAAGAAGCAACAGGCTGGATGATGGCTTCAAGATGGTCTTGGATTAGGAGGGTTTTTTTGTTTTGTTTTTATTCTTAGGGTTTGATGATTCTCAGCAGTTTTCCAGTAGCAAGGAAAAGTATGAAGGGACAGGAGGGATAGAAGAGAGGCCATTCTGGTGGAGCAGGGGAGATGGGGGTGGGCCAGAGCATAGGTGAATGACTTGGTCTTGCCCAATGGTGGGAATCACCTTGTAAAAGCAGGTGTGGAGAGGCCTGGTCTGCAGAGCGAAATTTTCTTTCTGGTGTGCTTTTTAGTAGATAGGGAGAGAGGACACCTTCCTTCCAATATGGACACTCTTTGGGTAGGACGTAAGGCAGAAGTCACAAACTCTAGTATGACTGAAGTGCAGATGCAGGGATTGCGGTAACCTGGAGAGCCTATGTCTTCCTAGGGGGCAGCTGCTACTTGACTCCAGCCAGATTTGTCGTGGAAACATGGAGGTTCAGTGTTGCTAAACTAAGAGAAAACAGAATTCTGGATTTTTATATGAAACTTCCCACATTTAAAATGTTGGCAAATGCAAAAATGCAAAAGTATATGGATCCAACAAGATATGTCTGCTGGACTAATGTGGCCCCTATACCAGTGTGCTGCCTCTGATTTAGAAGACCATTTCTAGGAATTGGGTCCATGCTAACATTTTCATGTATCAGCTCTATCCTCCTTGGTCAACTATGAAGAAGAATGTTAATTCAGAAAATAACATGGGTAGTTGGAGAAAAGAAGCACAATAATGTGTTTAATCCTCCTAAATCTGGTTATATGCTCTGACCTCTCCAGGATTTAATTTTAGTAACTTGATTCCCTTATGTCCATGCCTATTAACTGAATTTTCTTTGTTCATTTTAAAGTTCTCTGAAAAGTGGGATTACTCCAGAAACCAAAAAGGACTTAATTCCTTAGCTTATTCTTAAAAATAGAATGGAAAACAACAGCACTTAAAAAAAATTGGGCTTAGACAGGACAAGTCTGGAAAAAAAAAATAACCCATACAAGTTGGCAAAATATCTATATGTGCCCAAACAGCGCACTTATTTAATTTATGCTCTGCTTGGCTTTGGCTATAAATAATTTGTGGCAGGATTATGATTGAAGAGACACAAAAACTGAAGAAGATACATGAAAACTTCGCAGCAGGGAAGAGTTAGGAAGTGTCAGTTCAGAAGTGTAATGGATTAAGCTATTAAAATGCACTAGAGCAGCGGATCTCTCAAATTTCGGCGTGCATCAGAATCACGTGGAGGATTTTTTTAAAGACACAGGTTGCTAGGCACATCCCACCAAGTTTCTCATTCAGTACATCTGGGGTAGACCCAGGAATTTGGGCTTCTAATAAGTTTTCAGGTCATCACCCACTGCTGCTGGTCCAGGAACCACCTGTTGAGACAACTGCCCCACAACGTCTCCAGCTGTTACTATTTATAGGTATCATATCTGAGCTGAACTGCATTTACTTTTATTTAAATTCATCTAGTCTTTTTGGCTCATAAATTCCTGAAACTAATGTATGCTTTTGGACCACTGGACTGAAGATCTGGCGTTAGTGATGTAAAAACAGGAGGTCTGCTGATCCAAGCAGCAGAGGAGATTCTTTATCAATGCTGCCCAGGGTGTCTAATCTCTCTTGGATGCTGTTGTCATCCAGGGAGAGTCTGGTGATATGATCTCTTGGCAACACCAAGATTTAGATTATGAAGGTGTTGACTGTCACCTCCAAACCCACCCTTCTATATGCTCTTGTGTGATGCAGGGGCTGGGACTTGTCAAGTGACATTTCTGCTTTGCCAGCTGCTCCCTGTTAGATTCTGCCACTAAAGGGGGTACTGGAGGGAGTCTGCAAAATTGGAGGAGGCGCAAGGGACTTGCTCCTCCTTCTACTTCTTGTTCTTGTTAGCATTGCCCTGGTAATTCTTCATCCCGACAGCGGCAGCTGGTTCCAGTTTCCCCCTTCCACTGCCAGAATCAGGCTCATTGCACCCCACCAAAGGCATGGCCCAACCCCTGGTGCCTACTCCCTTCCCCAGTTGCTGCTCCAAGCTCCAGAGACACCAGCACCAGCCAAGCAGCACATTTCCTGCAGGTCTGGGTCTCCACTCTGCAGGGCCTTGCTTCTAGGCTTCCAGTTTTTAGTAATTCCAATTGCTTCTTTCTATTCCCCGACACTCAGGGGTGGTAAGCTGCCTCCTTTGAAAACTATCTCTGTGTTGTTTCAGTGTTCCCTTTTTGCTTTTTAAATGCCCTGAAATTTGCTTAAACAATTTCTTGTATTAAATTCTCCCTGTTAAAAGGGCATCCCGTGCATTTTCTGCTTTTCTGAATGAACCCTGGATTGTATTACCAGCGATGTACCATCCTCCTGTGATGCTGGACTGCGCACTGCATGGTACTGTCTTCAAATTCCAGGATATGGGTAATAACATGGGCTTTAGAAGTCACCTAGGAAGTCTACAGACTCCTGTGTTTCTCTGGCTGTACTTCTATGGACCACTTGAATCAGAATCAGAATCACTTGGGTGCTTGTTAAAACTGTGGATCCCTGGATCCCACCCCCAGACCGTCTGCATTTTGAACAAGCCTTCTAGGTAAGGCTCTGAGATGAGGGTGGGGCCAAGGAATCTGCATTTTAACTATCACCTCAGGTGATTATGATGGGCTAGACCGTGACACTTAGAGCTGATGGTTTTAGGAAACAGAAAACACTGAAAGAAGCGATTGCCACTGCTTTGGACCACTTACTTCACATGCACATTCATTCAGTCAGTATTTCTTGTGTGCCCGCCAGCGCCTTGGGAACTGCTCCAAGCAATGGGAATATTTCAGTGTACAAGAAAAATCTAAGTCTCTCTAGACATTTCTGCTCTAAAGAACTCTTAAGAGCAATTAAAACAAGTAAAGCCTTGTATACATTTTAAAAGTCTGTCGCTATCCTCTTCCCTTTCCTTTGTGCTAAAATTTTGACTCCAGCCATAATAAATACACCTTTTGGGGACTCCATAATTTAACACTATTTCTTTAACCATTGAGTCAGTTCACTTGGAATTTATTTATTAGAGCCTCTTTCTTATTTTAGTAAAATTCTTTTAAATTAAATTCAAGACGCACTTACTGCATGCCAGGCACTATGTTAAATACCTTTCCTTCAGGAGTCCAAGGTTCAGTGCGCTGCTGTAAACTCATCATTAAATACAGTACAGTTGTTCTAAAGGTGTGTATACAGTGTCCCAGGGGGACATCTGGAATGACCCGAAGAAAGATTTCTCCTGAGTTGATGAAGAATTATTTTACCTTGTATAAGAACTGAAGAATACAGCTTCAGGGGACCTGAAACTTGTACCGGCAGGTCCTTGAATTTTTTTTTTTAGGTTTCTGTTCCATTTGGTTCCAGACTCAGTTCTTGGGTGTGTATATGTGGTGCTGGGGAAATATTGAAAATGAAATTGTTTGAGGGAGATAACATTGAGTCTTGATCCCATGCTTTTTGATATTCTATTATCTATTTGTGGCTCGTTCTTTGCAATGTTCTATACATCCACGATTACACTGTAATCACTATAGATGCACTGAAATTAGGGTGATGATTATTATCGGTAATATGGCATTTTCTTTGAACGCTATATCTAATAAGTGTTAGGTGCCAGAGTTCTCAAAGAATTAGGTTTTCCAGCAGATCCCAGAGGAATGTGCTCAATATTTCATGTGCAGATAAGGAAGAGCTGGAGTAAACTACTATCTAAGGAATACATGTATTCTGAAATAAAGAAGATTTGTACACATATTCAATTAGAATTTTAAATAACTAGATCCTACTTCAAAATATATTTGAAATCACATGGTCAATGTTCAAATTAATGAAGGTATAAGAAAAGTGTAATGTTTGTTTTATTCACCAATGGAAGCAGGAGAGTTTATGCTTCATAAATCTCTTATGCCATAATATTCAATTTAGTCATCCTATATGAAGATGAAAACGAAAGGTATCTCGTTTGTATCCAAAAAAAGCTCAAGTCCTTAACACTTTAAATCTTTTAACCTTTTTATGGAAATACATACATTTATATGTATATACACACATATATATATGCATAGACACACACAAATGATTTATATATTACAAATGAACAATGTGATGAATTTCACCTAGTTGAACTCAGCCATGTTATCAGCAGCTGGAGGGACTCATAGAAAATTACCCCAAAGTCCCTTTGTATCTCCTTCAAGTCATGAGCCTCTCCAAAGGGTAACTATTTTTCTGCTAATGTATAATAGTTGTGTCTGTTTTTATACTTTATGTAAATGGAATCATATAGTATACACTCTTTTGCTTAATGTTGTATTGAATTGCTTTGACTTGGATGTATATATTGACTGTTGAAAGCAGTTTTTCGAAAAAATTTTTTGCATGGGCAGGCACCAGGAATTGAACCCAGGTCTCTGGCATGGCAGGTGAGAACTCTGCCTCTGAGCCACCATGGACCACCCAAAAGCAGCTCTTTTTGAGAAGCAGTTAGCACATCCATTCTAATCTCTGCTCCTCCAAAGCTCTCAGTCCTTCTCAGGCTTTCCTGAGAACTCTAGAAGGCTACAAGCCAGGATTGAGAGTTGAGAGATCCACCAGCTTCTTGTAGATATTGTTTCAAGTAGGCACAATCTTTGTATGTATGTGGATAAATGGTAGAGGCTATTCTTAGACATTATCTAGATTTAAACATATTATTGCTTCTCTGAATGTCGTCATTATTTCTTCTTACAAGTTTTCACTTATTCTGCAGTAATGGTCAGAAAAAGCATGTGAGATCCTGGTCTTAGGAAGTCTGAAGTGGGGACTCCCTGCTGGAATGCAATGTTCCAGAAATACATTGGCTTTTCTCATGATGAAATGCTGCTGCCTAATCTTGTACTCGCTAACCACATGCGGCTATTCAGCTCTTGAAAGAGACTCGTCTCAGTTGAAATGCGCTGTTGGCTTAAGACATATACCAGATTTCAAAGATTCAGTGTGAAAAATAAAATATCCCACTACTATTTTTCATCTTGCTTGCTTGCTGAAATGATAATATTTAGAATATATTGTTGTTAAAGAAAATGTATTATTAAATTGAACTGGTTCTGTTGCTTTTTATTTTTAAAAATATGGCTACTAGAGGATTATGACTTACAAATGAGACTTGCCTTTTATTTCTATTAGACATAGCTGATTTTTAAAAGTGTCAGAAGGGCTAAGAAGGACTTAGCAACTTGAATAGAAAGGATTCTGAGCAACATCCTCTTGATGGGACTTTTTGATTTGCCCATCAGAAAGGGTCCTGTCTAAGCACTCAAGCAAAGTGCCAACTTTTCTTTCGTTCACAGATTTGGGAGAGTGGAGATTTGCTCACCTTGCTGCATTTCTTGCCACATTTTCAGAACCTAGTTCCTTCTTAAATGCTTCAGTTCACCCTGCAATTTTCTCATACACTATGCTCATTCTGCATTGTCTTGGTTCTGTATCTCCTCTCACTTGGAAAGGCCTCTTTTTTGAATCATCAGGTTGAACCTGTCCCTCACTTCTTCTCCATGTCCCCTTTCCTTAACTAGAACAGGCACAGATTCTAAATGATTTACTTTGCAATAGCTGGGTGCCAATCTGTGTTTAGTTCCCTTTCAGGCAGAAGCAAAGTTAAACATGGTGGCTGAGTGCTAGGTCAACAAAGAATGCCACGGTATTTATAATACACCTGAAGTTTAGCATTTACAATTGATATTTGAAATATGCTAAATAGAGACTGCAGGGAACAGCAGCTTCAATGTATGCACAAGGATGCTCAGTTCCTGGTTTAGGGGAGGGGATAGCTGTACTCCAAGGATTTATCAATTCTCTACCTAAAAAGGGAAATTTCCATCACTTCTCAGACATTCCAATTGACTGAAATAAAAGACTGTTGTTTTGGATGTAGAATATGTGAAAATGTTTGGTCAATAATTGTGCTCCATATTTAAAACTTTTTTTCTTCTAAGCCTTTCTTACTCCATCTCCCAGAACCCATCACCCTTGAGAAGCACATTAGGAGACACTTGAGGCAGGAAACAGAATAGGCAAAAAGCCCTGCCGTCACAGAAGCTGTGTTTTAGTTGTTGAGCAGGTGATTAAAAAATGTACACATGAATAAGTAAATTATGTATCGGAAGGTGGAAATTGCTAGGAGATTAAAGGGGAAAAATTGAAAGGACAGAAAAAAATAGAGCTGGGTCTGCGATCCCCTGCTGGGAGAAGAGGCACAATGTATATCAGCTACATGTAGAAAAGGACATTTATACTACAATTCTCAAAGTATAGTCTGGGTTCCCTGGGGGTGGGTGGAGGTCCTGAGGTCAGACGATTTATATCATACCTGTAATTCTAAGATGCTACTAACCCTTTATAGTCTCCTTCTTACTTGCATGTACAGCGGAGTTTCCCAGAGGCTACATGACATGTGATATCACAACAAATGCAGAAGCAGATATGAAAATTCAGCTGTATTTTATTAAGCCAGACATTAAAGAGATTATGAAAGAGCCAAAACAATGCCACTTTTCTCACTATATTTTTAGAGTTTATTTTGGAAATTATAATATTCTCATAAACAGTGTTATTTATATTAACATCTAAAAGTTTGTTGTTTTAAAAATAATGAATCAGTGAATGTTTAAAAATTATTTTAATTTCTAGTTCATTAAATATCAATAGATAACTCTGTTTCAGTTTCTAATGCTGTTGGGATGCAATATTCCAGAAAAAGATTGGTTTTTACAAAGGGGATTTATTAGATTACAAATTTATAGTGCTAAGGCCATGACAATGACCAAATGAAGGCATGAGCAAGAGTATACCTTTACTCAAGAAAGGCTGATCATGTCCAGGGTTTCTCTGTCACATGGGAAGGCACACAGTGATATCTGCTGGCTCTTCTCTCCTGGGTTGACTTCCAGAATGGCTCAATCAGCACCTGAGGGTCTTTCTGGCTTCTCCTGGGGCAATTTCTTCCTCCAAGCACCTGTGGTCTTTTCTTAGCTTCTTCAAGGCAAACTCTGGATTTCATCTCTTAGCATCTTTTGGCTCT
This sequence comes from Myrmecophaga tridactyla, assembly GCA_004026745.1. Taxonomy (NCBI): domain Eukaryota; kingdom Metazoa; phylum Chordata; class Mammalia; order Pilosa; family Myrmecophagidae; genus Myrmecophaga; species Myrmecophaga tridactyla. The sequence continues at coordinate 28,355 of PVIY010027616.1, forward strand.
CTCCAGGTTCTGGGTCCTTTAGGTTCTGTGTGCCCTTGCTTAGCACCTCCCAGGACAATTCTGTCTCCAAGCGTTGGCACTTTCTCCAAAAGGTCTTCCTCTTATAGGACTCCAGCAAGCAGATTAAGTCCCACCCTATAGGGGCAGGATCACTTCTCCATGGAAACAACTTAATCAAAAAGAGGTCCTTCTCAAACTACCTTTCTCGCTTCAAACAGATCCTCAAATAGGATTGCATTCCCTGCATGAGGTCTGAGACTTGTTTTGGCAGGGAATTACTGATAAACTGAGTGCAAAAGGAGACCTTCAATACAAACCCAAGCAAGTACAAAATCTTAGATAACTGAGGGAAATCAACTTTCAAAATAACACTATCAAGATAATAAAATGCCTTGAAGCCAACAGAAAATTACAAGGTATTTGAAGTTGCAGGCAGATATGGCCCAGCCAGATGACCAAATTAAAACACTGGAGGAGACACAGAATTTGGAACAACTATTCAAAGATGCCCCTAAATAAATTCAATGGGCTGGTTAATGACATAAAGGATACCAAGAAGATACTAGAACAGCATAAAAAGAATTTGAAAGAATAAATAGAAAATAGAAAATCTCACAGAGATGAAAGATACTGTAGTCCAAATAAAAAATATACTAGATACACAAAGTAGGAGCTCTGAAGAGGCAGAAGAAAGAATAAGCAAACTAGAGGAAAGGGCAACTGAATTCAAATGCACAAAAGAAAAAATCGTGAAAAAGATGAAAAAATTTGAATTGGATCTTTGGGAAATGATGGACAACATAGAAGCACATAAGTATAAGAATCACTGGTGTCCCAGAAGGAGAAGAGAAGAGTAAAGGGCTAAAAAGATTAGTTGAAGAGATATTAGGGGAAACTTCCCAACCATTATAAAAGACATAAATACATAAATCAAAGAAGCCGAACAAATCCCAAATAGAATAAATCCAAATATGCCTACTCCAAGATAGATACTATTCAGTCTGTTAAATGTTGAAGTGAAGGAGAAAGTCCTGAAAGTAGCAAGAGAAAGTGACTCACCACATGCAAGGGAAACCACTTAAGACTAAGTTCAGACAACCCAATAGGCACCATGGAGGTGGGAAGGCACTGGTATGATATATTTAAGATCCCAAAAGAGAAAGACTTCCAGCCAGGAATCATTTGTCCAGCAAAGTTGTCCTTTAAAAGTGAGGGAGAGATTAAAATGTTCACAGACAGAAAAAGACTGAGAGAATTTGTCAATAAGAGACTGGCCTTGCAAGAAATAATAAAGACATTTCTGCCAGCTGAAAAAAAAAAAGAAAGAAAGGAGAGGGAGGTCTGGAGGCTGGCATAGAACTGAACAGCACCAGTAAGGGTAACTTAGGGGAAAAGAATATATAGATCTGACAAAACCAGAGGATAAGATGGTAGGTTGAAGAATTTCCATTACAGTAATAACTCTGAATGTTAATGAACTAAAATCACCAATTAAAAGATACAGATTGATAGAATGGATTAAGAAATAGGATCCTCTATATGCTGCTTGTGAGAGACTCATCTTAGACTCAAGGATACAAATAGATAAAAGTGAAAGGATGGAAAAAGATGTTCCATGCAAGCTGTAACCAAGAGAAAGTCAGTGTAGCTATACTAATATCAGATAAAATAAACTTTTAAGGTAAAGATGTCATAAGAGACAAGGAAGGACACTACAAATTAATAAAAGGGATAATTCATCAAGAAGAAATCAAGGGGCTCCAAAGTGCATGAGGTAAACATTGGCAAAACTGAAAGGAGCAAGAGATGTTTCAAGAATGATAGTGGGAAACTTCAATACACCATTCTCCTCTATAGATAGAACAACCAAACAGAGGATCAACAAGGAACAGAGAACTTAAATGAATTAAACCTAATGGACATTTATAACTGTTACACTCCAAAATACCAGGATATACATTCTTCTCTAGTGCTTATGGAACATTCTCCAGGATAGATTATATGCTGGGGCACAAAACACATCTTTATAAATTTAAAAAGACTGAAATCATTTGAAGTGCTTTCTCTGATCACAATGGAATGAAGCTGGAACTCAATTACCAGAACGGTCACAAGTACATAAAGACTAAATAACACACTCTTAAAGAAGAGTAGGTTAAAGAACAAATCTCTAAAGAAATCGGTAAATATCTGGAGATGAATGAAAATGAGAATACAACATATAGAACTTATGGGATGTTGCAAAGAGAGGGAAATTTTTTGCCCAAAATGCCTATATTAAAAAAGTAGAAAGAGAAAAATCAAGAACTTAATTGCTCACCTAGAAGAACTAGAAAAAGAACAGCAAACTAACCCCAAAGCAAGTAGAAGAAGAGAAATAATGAAGATTAAAGCAGAAATAAATGAATTGGAGAACAAAAAAGTAACAAAAAGAATCAATAAACCAAAAGTTGTTTCTATGAGAAAATTATTATAATCAACAGACTTCTAGCTAAGTGGACAAGGAGAAAAAAGAAAGAGGATGCGAATAAACAAAATCAGGAATGAGAGGGTCATTATTAGCACAGACCCTGAAGAAATGAAAAAAAAATCATAAAAGGATACTATGAATAACTCTACACCAACAACTTAGATGAAATGGACAAATTCCTAGAAACAGACCAAAAAACAAAAACAAAAAACAAACCCCACAACCCTGACTTGAGAACTCAATAAACCAGTCACAAGTGAAGACATTCAACCACTCAACAAGAATCTTCCTACAAAGAAAATCTCAGGGCCAGGTGGCTTCATAGGGGAATTTTATCAAACATTCTACAAAGGACTAACACCATTCCTGCTCAAACTCTTCCAAAAAATTAAGGAAAAAGGTAACTACCTAATTCATTTTATGAAGCTAACATCACTCTAATATCAAAACCAGAAAAAGATGCTACAAGAAAGGAAAACTACAAGCCAATCTCCCTAATGATTATAGATGCAAAAATTCTCAACAAAAATACCTGCAAGTTGAATTTAATGAAACATTAAAAGAATTATATACCACGACCAAGTGGGGTTTCTACCAGGAATGCAAGGGTGGTTCAACACAAGAAAATCAGTCAATGTAAAACAACATATTAACAAATTGAAATGGAAAAATCATATAAATTTCTAATTTGATGCTGAAATGCATTAAGCAAAATTCAGCATCCTTTTCTGATAAAAACAATTAAGATGTAGGAATTGAGGGAAATTTCCTCAATATGATAAAGGGCCTATATGAAAAACCCATAGTCAGTACTGTACTCAACACTGAGAGACTGAAAGCCTTTCCCCTAAGATTGGGAATGAGGCACAGATGTCTTCTGTCACTACTATTATTCAACATTGTTCTATAAGTTCTAGCTAGAGCTATCAGGCAGGAAAAAGAAGTAAAAGTTCATCCAAATTGGAAAGAAGAAATAAAATGTTTATTATTTGCAGATGACATGTTACTATACTTGGAATATCCTGAGAAATCTATGACAAAGCTTCTTGAGCTAATAAAAAAATTCAGCAAAGTGGCAAGAAACAAGATTAATGTACAAAAACCAATAATGTTTCTATACACAAAAAATGACCTGAGGAGACAAAGTAAAAACTCCATTCAAAATAGAAGCTAAAAGAATTAAATATTAGGAATACACTTAACCAAGGATATAAAGGACCTGTACAAAGAAAACTACAAAACATTGCTAAAATAAATCAAACAAGATCTAAATAGGTGGAAAGATGCTCCCTGCTCATGGATAGGAAGGTTAAATGTTCTTAAAATGTCAATTCTATCCAAATTGATCTACAGATTCAATGCAGTACCAAAGAAAATTCCAACAACCTACTTTGAAGACTTGGAAAACCTAGTTATCAAATTCATCTGGAAGGGAAAGAGACCTGAAATAGCTAAAAATATCCTAAAAAAGAATAATGAAGTGGGAGGACTTATACTTCCTGACTTTAAAGCCTATTACAAAGCCACAGTGGTCAAAATGACATGGCGCTGGTACAAAGAGAGCAATATTGACCAAAGGAATCAAATAACGACTGCAGAGATAGACCACCAAATCTATGGTCAATTGATCTTGGTCAGGGTTCTCAAATCCACTCATCTGGGAAAGAATAGTGTCTTCAATAAATGGGCATGGGAGACTGGATATAAATAGCAAAAAGAATGAAAGAGGACCCTTACTTTACACCCTATACAAAAATTAACCTGGATCAAAGAACTAAATATAAGAGCCAGTATAATAAACTCCTGGAAGAAAATATAGGGAAACATCTTCAAGACCTAATAATAGGATGTAGCTTCTTAAGCTTTACACCCAAAGCACAAGCAACATAGCAAAAACAGATAAATGGGGGCTCATGAAAATCAAATGCTTCTGTCCTCAAAGGATTTTGTCAAACAGTTGAAGAATCATCCAACTCAATTGGAGAAAATATTTGTAAACCACATATCGGATAATGGTTTGATATCCTGTATATGTAAAGAAATCATACAACTCAACAACAAAAGAACAAACAACTCTATTATAAAATGGGCTAAAGATATAAATAGACATTTTTCCAAGGAGCAAATACAGACAGTTAGAAAGCACATGAAGAGATGCTCATCTTCATTAATTGTAAGTGAAATACAAATCAAAACTATAATGAGATATCACCTCATATCTATAAGAATGGCAGCTATTAAACAATCAGGAAACTACAAATGTTGGAGAAGATGTGGGGAAATTGGAAAACTTATTCACTGCTGGTGTACGTAATAGTTCAACCACTGTGGAAGACACTTTGGCAGTTCCTTAGAAAACTAAATATCAAGTTGCCCCATGACCCGGCAATACCACTACTCAATATACCCAGAAAAGCTGAAAGCAGGGACACAAACAGACATTTGCACACTGATATTCATAGCAGCATTATTTACAATTGTCAAAATGTGGAAACAATCTAAGTGCCCATCAACAGAAGAGTGGATAAACAGATGTGTATATCCATAAGATCAAATATTATGCAGCAGTAAGATGAAATGAGGCCCTGAAGCATATGACAACATGGATGAACCTTGAGGACATAATGCTGAGTGAAATAAGCCAGTCATAAAGATAATAATAAAATTTATTATTACCTTGACAAAGGTAAACTCAGAGGTTTATAATGTAGAATATAGGGGACTTAAAGAACACAGAAGCTAGTAATGGGTGAACAATTAGCTAATGACTTTGAACTTAAATGTATGGGAATGGATAGAAGTGAAGGGAATTCATTAGTGGGTTTATCAGTAATATTGTCATATTGAGGTGAACATGATTGAACGGGGTTATATAGTGCCATGTATCACAACTGACTACAAATATAAGTTCTTGCATGAACTACTTCAAAGGTATGAATCTTGTACAAAGAGTCAATAATAGAAGGTTATGGGTGGAAAAGACTATTGTACACTATGGCAATAATATGCTAAGGAAGACATTAACAGTACCACAACAATACCAGGGGTAAATAATCCGGGGAAATGGACAAGAGTTAAGGGGAGGCTTGGATTTTCTATTTGGTGAGTGTGTGTTAATCTGTTATTTTTCTCTTCAGAGCAATGAAAATTGATTAAAATTGAGTGTGCTGATGCTTGTGCAACTAAGTGTGGATAATGTGTGT
>PVIY010027617.1:0-34004 GCA_004026745.1 Myrmecophaga tridactyla
TTTTTATTCCATATGTTCTACTCTTTTGTTGATATAGTAGCTGAAAGGAGCATCAGACACAAGGTTTTCACATTCACAGAGTCTCATTGTGAAAGCTATATCATTGTTCAATCATCATCAAGAAACATGGCTACTGGAACACAGCTCTACATTTTCAGGCAGTTCCCTCCAGCCTCTCTGCTACATCTTGAACAACAATCACCTTTGATTCTTACCTTTTGAAGTGTTTTATCAGAAAGGGATGTTGAATTTTGTCAAATGCTTTTTCTTTTCTTCTTCTTTTTTTTTTTTTAAATTTGCATATGGGCAGGAGGCACCAGGGATCGAACTCCAGACCTCCAGCACGGCAGGTCGGAGCTCTGCCTGCTGAGCCACGGCAGCCGCCCCAAATGCTTTTTCAGCATCAGTCAAGATGATTGTGATTTTTCCCTTTTGATTTGTTAAGGTGCTGTATTACATTAATTTTCTTGTACTGAATTATCCTAGTATCCCTGGTATAAACATCACTTGGTTGTGGTGTATAATTCTTTTAATGTGTTGTTGCATGAGATTTGCTAGTATTTTATTGAGAATTTTTGCATCTATGTTCATTAGGGAGATTGGCCTGTAGTTTTCCTTTCTTGTAGCACCTTTACCTGTTTTTTTGTATTAAAGTGATGTTTGTGTCATAAAACGAGTTAGGTAGTGTTCCTTCTTCCTCAATTTTCTGGAAAAGTTTGAAGAGGATTGGTATTTGTTCTTTTTGGAATGTTTGATAAAACTCCCCTGTGAAGCCATCTGGCCCTGGGCTTTTCTTTTTAAGATTTTTGATGACTGATTGAATCTCTTGACTTATGATTAGTTTGCTGAGATCTTCTATTTGTTCTTGAGTCAGTATAGTTTGTGTGTTTCCAGGAGTTTGTCCATTTCATCTAAGTTGCCTAGCTTGTTGGTGTGTTGTTGTTCATAGTATCCTTTTATGATTATTTTTTTAACATCTTAAGGGTCTGTGGTAACAGCCCCCCTCTCATTTCTAATTTTGTTTATTTGCATCCTTTCTCATTTTCTTATCTGTCAGCTTTGCTAATGGTACATTGATTTTATTAATTTTCTCACAGAACCAAATTTTGGCTTTATTTATTCTTTCTACTTTTTGTTTTTTCTCCCATTCATTTAATTCTGCTTTAATGTTTGTTGTCTTTTTCTATTTACTTTAGGGTTAGTTTGCTGTTCTTTCTCAAGTTCCTCCAGGTGAGCAGTTACTTTTGCTCTTTCTTTGTCTTTTTTAAATATAGGGCAAAAAATTTCTCTTTCAGCACAGTCTTTGCTGCCTATCATAAGTTCTGATATGTTGTATTCTCATTTTCATTCATCTCCAGATAGCCTCCAATTTCTGTAGCAATTTCTTCTTTAACCCACTGGTTGCTAAAGAATGTGTTATTTAATCTCCATATGTTTCTGAAAGTTCTTGTTCTTTGGTGGTTATTGATTCCCGGCTTCATTCCATTGTGTTCAGAGAAAGTGCTCTGAGTAATTCCAATGTTTTTAAATTTACATAGACCTGTTTGTGCCACAGCATATGATCTATCCTGGAGAATGTTCCATGAGTACTGGAGAAGAATGTATATCTTGGTGTTTTGGGGTGTAACAACCTATGGTTCTGTGTTACGTCTAATTCATATATTAGATTAAGTTCTTTATTTTCCTGTTGATCCTCTGTCTGGTTGTCTGTCTACAGAGAAGAGTGGTGTATTAAAGTCTCCCTACTATTATTGTTGAAACATGTATCACTCCCTTCAGCTTTGCCAATGTCTGTCTCATGTACTTTGGAGCTCCTTGATTGGGAGCATAGACATTTATGGTTATTTCTTCTTAGTTAATTGTCACTTGTACTCACATATAGTGTCTTTATTTGTCTCTTATGATGTCTTTACATTCAAAGTCTATTTTGTCTGATATTAGTATAGCTACTCCTGCTTTCTTTGATTACAGCTTGCATGGAACATATTTTCCATCCTTTATTTTCAATCTATTTGTATCTTTGTGTCTAAGATGAGTCTTTTGTAAGCAGCATACAGCCACATTATATTTCTTAATCCATTCTGCCTATTTCTATTTTTTAATTGGTAAGTTTAGTCCACTAACATTCAAAGTTAATACTGTAAAGGTGTTTCTTGAATCCACCATCTTATCCTTTGGATAGATGATTTGATTTGCATATTTATGTCCTTTATAAGGATTGGGAAGTTTTCTCCCATTGCAACCTCAACTAATCTTCCTAGTCTGTTTCTCTTCTCATTTTGGGATACCAATGATTCTTATATTTGTGCGCTTTCTTTTGTTCATCATTTCTCTGAGATGCAATTCAATTTTTCGCATCTTTTTTGCCATTTACTCTTTTGTGTGTTTGAAATCAGTTGCCCAGTCCTCTAGATCTCTTCAAATCTGCTGTGTGTGTCTCTAGTATACTTCTGATTTGGTCTATAGCATCTTTAATCTCTGTGATATCTGCTATTTTTCTATTTATTCTTTTAAATTCCTCTTTATGCTCTTCTAGTGTCTTCCTGATCTTCTTTATGTCATTAGCCATCCCACTGATTTTATTTAGTAGTTATAAGAACATTTTTGGTCGGTTGTTGCAAAGACTGTGTCTCCTCTGGTGTTTTAATTTGGTCATTAGGCTGGGCTTCTCTGTCTGCATCTTGATATGCTTAGTGATCTTCTGTTGCCTTTGGGGCATATAAATATCGACAGGTTACTTTGAATTTGATTTCCTTCAACAGTCTAAGGCTTTGTATTTGTCGGGTGGATGTGGAGCAGAATACGGAGTGTGGGGCAGGGCACAACTGTGTGGTGATGGGTTGCAGCACCGGTGTAGACATGGGTCTGGGATGCTACACTGGTGCCTGTGAGAATGAAGAGAAGGGTGTGCGGTTGTGGAGGTGTGGTGCAGGGGTAGTGAAAGCCACAGGCAGCTCAGGCAGGCCTTGCAGCACAGGACTAGGGTGTGGTATGGGGGGACACAGAGGTAGGGTACAGTGGGAGGCAGACAGTAGGGCTGTGAGGATGCACAGATGCTGGCGCGTTGGCAGAATGTGGGTGGGTGTAACGGTTTGAAAGGATTATGCGCCTTTGAAAAGCCATGTTTCAATCCTGATTCATTGTGTGAAAGCAGCCTTTCTTTAATTCTTATTAAGCACTGTAGGTTGGAAGCTTAATTAGATTATCTCTATGGAGATGTGATGTGCCCAATTGTGGGTATTAACTTTTGATTAGAGGGAGATAGGACTCCATCCATTCCAGGTGGGTCTTGATTAGTTTACTGGAATCCTTTAAAAGAGGAAACAGTTTAGAGAGAGCTACCAAAAGCAGCAGAGCCATGAGAGATCCATGAGAGCCGAGAGCCCACGTAGCCAGAGATCTGTGGAGATGAAGAAGGAAATTGCCCCAGGAGTGCTTCATGAAACAAGAAGCCTAGAGAGAAAGCTAGCAGACATCACCATATTTGCCATGTGCCTTTCCAGTTGAGAGAGAAACCCTGAACTTCATTGGCCTTTCTTGAGTGAAGGTATCCTTTTGTTGGTGTCTTAATTTGGACATTTTTATTGACTTGTTTTAATTTAAACATTCTCACTGCCTTACAATTATAAATTAGTGACTTAATAAATTCCCCTTTATAAAAGTCATTCCATTTCTGGTATATCACATTCCAGCAGCTAGCAAACTAGAACAGTGGGTGTGTGGAGCATGAGGGTTGTAGGGTAGGTGGCACAGACATTGGAGCACAGGGAAGGTAGGGCATAGGTGTGTCCTTGCACAGGGGAAGGGGTCTGGGGACCTGGGACGTGGATGTGCAAGTGTGGAAGATGTGGCTATGCAGGTGTGCGAGTCTGGGGGACAAGGCCCTGGTATGCGTTGGTCAAGGGGCAGGGCCCTGGTGTGTGGGTGCAGAGTCAGAGGCAGCGGGCCAGGTTTGCGCCTATGGGGGCTGGGGGCAATTGTGGCCCGGATGTACAGGATAGTGCTCTACCAGAGGTGGGGGGGCATGGCAGGGGTGCACAAGTGTGTGAGCATGGACTGGGAGGGCCATAAGCTGATGTACACTTGCACAGAGCTCAGGGGAGTTGGGGCAGAGTTGCATGACTATATGTACTAGGGGTGGGTGTAGCCTGAGCATGAAGGTGAGTGCCTGCAGCTGGGATGCACAGGCGACTTCCTGCAGGAGGCAGGTAGGGGAGGTGGGGGCCGAGGGGATGGGCACAGGTGCATGGGTCTTGGAAGGGGCGGGGTGAGACCGCGGTGGCACAAGAGAGGTAGGTTGGGCTGGGGCAGGCATACGTGCTCGGGGTGGGGTTGTGCAGCAGGTATGCGCTGGATGGGTTGGCGGGACGGGGGTGCTTGGAGCGCAGGGAGTGGTAGCTGGTGATGGGGTTCAGGTGCGTGGGGCATGGGGTGAGTCGTGGGTCGCAGGGCTGGGGCGGTGTGTGTGAGGGTAGTGCGTTCAAGGAACATGACTGGGCTTACCTCCTTGTCCCGGGCTCCCTGACCATGCCCTCCTGAGGGCTCTGGGCTTCCATTTTGAAAGGGGCATGTTAGGCTGTTTGCATTTGCTGGACAGTCTCCAGTTCTTTGCATCTCAATCTTATAGCTTTTGCAACTAGGGCTTCCCTATGTGGTATAGAAGACCTCCCAGGTCACTTACACCCTGGAATCGCCATCCCAGTCACCTTTCTTCCCCTACTCAAGCTGTTCCTTGGAGACAGGGTGAACTCCCCCAATCCTATTCTGCCATCTTACAGGAACTCCTCTTTATTTAATTAAAAAATAATTATATTAGTATTTATATAGTTCCAAAGTCTTGCCTGAAAATGTATAAAACAAAGTTTATTCAAAGAAGTCTAGCCTTCATCTTTGTCCCCTCTCTCCCCTTATAGATAACCAATTCAATTATTTTGTCTTACCTCTTCACTTTTTAAAATAGAAATGTGTGTTGTGTATGAATGTATTTGTAATACACTATATATAAGTAAAAAGTAGAATACTACACACACTGTCATAGTCCTTGTGTTTTTTTTTTTTTCACTTAATAGATGTGGCTATTGCTCCAAGTGCTAAGATTTTGATTGGGATTATATTGACTCTAATCATAGTGTGGAGGAAGAAGGATATCTTTAAAATACTGAGTATCCAGATTCATTAACAAGGTATACTCCTCTATTCAGGCCTTCTTTAAAGATACTACTCTCAATATCATTAATAGCTTTCAAGTAAAAGTCTTACACATCTTTTGTTGGACTTAATCTTCGAAATTTGGTGGTTTTTGATGGTATTTTAAGTTTTACCATTTTAAAAATTTCCTTTTTGAAATGTTTGTTGCTGGTCTATAGAAATGAAATTGACTTTTATATATCCATATTATATCCAGTAAATTTATTTATTAATCTAATAGTTGGTCTATAAATTATTTTGGATTTTCTACATATGCAACAATGTTGTCATAATTACTGCTTTCTTTTTTCCTTTCCAATTTGTATATCTTTTATTTCTTTTTCTTGCCTGAGTGCACTGATTAGGACTTCTAGCACAAACATAAATGGAAATGGTAATAGTGAACCTTCTTTGTCATTTTTCCAAGCTTCAAAGGAAAATAAATTAAAAATAAAAAGTTGCCATTAAAAATAATGTTTGCTATAGGATACTTCTGTGAAATTAAGGAAATTCCATTTCTCATTTGCTAAGAGATGTTTTGAAAAATCGTGAATGGTTATTAAACTTCTGCATTTTAGAACTTTTCTCTTTTAATAAGTTAAGGTGATAAATTACATAAATTTCTTTAAATGTTATATCAACTTTGCATTTCTGGTAAAGCGAAATGGTAGTTGTGCTAGTTTGAAACTGCTGTGAACCCCATAAAAGTCATCTTCTTTAACCTTATTTCAGTATTGTGGGTGGGACCTGTTGATTAGGTGGTTTTCATGGAGATGTGTCTCTACCCATTCAAGTGGGACTGCTTACTGGAGCCTTTTGAGGAAACCATTTTGGAAAAAACTTCAGAGCCGACAGAGCCCACACAGCCAGAGACCTTTGGCAATGCAGAAGGGAAAACGCCCCTGGTGACGCCTTATGAAACAAGAAGCCAAGAGAGAAAGCTAGCAGATGCCATCATGTGCCTTCCCAGCTGACAGGGGTGCCCAGAAGCTAAATACCCCAGCAGACACCAGCCACATGCCTAGCCAGCTGAGAGAGGTATTCTGGACACCATCAGCCTTCTTTGAAAGATGGTAACTTCTTGTTGGTGTTTTAATTTGGACATTGTCATGGCTTTAGAACCCTAAACTTGTAGTATAATAAATTCCCCTTTAAAAAGCCATTCCATTTCTGGTATATTGCATTCTGGCAGCTTTAGCAAACGAACAAAGTAGTGATGTATTTTTGGTGGTGTTGTTAGTTCTTTAATGCTCTTAGTAGATACTGTTTATAATCATCTAACTGTTTTAGTTGTGGAAGTTTGGTCCAAATTGCCTAGCTCACTGACAACTGGAAGCAGAAGTTTGCTTTACCTCTTGAATTCATTCTAATTACATTTCCATTCCACCCAAACTGCTCTGTCATGGTTACAAAGATCACCACATGGCGCCAAATGAAAAGTTTGGCAGGCCTCACCCTACTCAACCAATCAGTAGTATTTTAAAACATATTTAAGAGCATATTCTGTATCCAAACTACCTGATTTTGAAACCAGAATCTATCACTTCACTAGCTATGGACTCTAAACAAGTTACTTAATTCTCTGGGCCTTAGTTACTCTACCTGTAACATATAAATCATATTATTTTCCGTTTTGTGGAGTGTTGTGAGGATTAATTAAGTACATGCAAGTTCCTTAGAACCATGTACACATTAAAAATCAATAAATATCACTTATTAATAGTGCTTATTCTTCCCATTTCATATATATATATATATATATATATATATATATATATATATATTCAGTCTTGATTCCTACCTCCTTACACTTTTTCTCAGTCTCTTTCACTGGAGTCTTTCTATTCCCAAACTTTAAATTTTAGAACTCAGTCCTCAGATATCTTCATTTCTTTATTTATGCTCCCTTTCCACATGTTCACATCCCATAGCTTTAAAAATCATGTGTATGTGAATAATTCCCAAATTTATAGCTCCTCTTGAGCTCTAGATCTATATTCTAAACTGATTGATAATCCCAATTGAATTTCTTTTAGGCAGCTCATACTTAACATGGCCCAAAGTAAACTTTCTTTTTTTGATTTTCCCCAGTTTTTCAAATACACGTCTCAGCTGCAATCATCTTATACCTTGACTATTACAGTATGGTCTCTTTTTTCCTTCTACCTTTGTTCCCTACAGTCTATTTTTCTTGTGTGGTGCATGGTAGGGAATTGAACCTGCGTCTTCCACATGACAGGTGAGAATTCTACCACAGAATTATGAGTGCACCCCCCTAAGGTCTATTTTTAATCAGCAAAGTCATCTCTTGAACTTTAAACCTGATGGCATCACTCTGCTCAAAACTTCCTGTAGTTTCTTCTCATTCAGCACAAAATCTCAAGTTCTTATTATGCAGAAGTTGACTAACTTTTTCTTAAAAGGACAAACAGTAAAATATTCTAGCTTTTGCAAGTTAAACAAACTCAGTCAGAAGTAGAAAATGTTTAGATGCTATACCTATACGCAAACAATATTAAGATTCTAAACTGACATATCCAACCAACAATCATTATATGTTTGCGGAATGCGCATAATTTTTACAAATATATACAACATTAGTTTTAGTTTAGAATGCTTAATATCATAGTTCAATAGACATTAGCTGCATAAAAAAATAAGTATACGGTCCAGAATTATAAATTTTTATAAAATAATTATGGCAAGGATATTAAACTACAGGTTAAGTCATTTTTTTTGTAAAACATGTCAAACAATTAATAGTAGACTTACTTTAGATTACTGATCCTAATTTCTGCACTTTCAGAAAGTTTCTTTGTTTCTTCTTTCCACCTACTGGTTGCCTTCTGTTGAGTCAGTAAAAGATGCCTCAGTTCAACAGTGGAATTTCTATTACTGTCTTCCATTTCTCTCAATCGAACTTCAAATCCATGTTCCTTTATTGAAAATTCATGTTCCATTGTACTGATCTAGGGAATGAAACAAACAGTTTCTCCTTTTCTTTTCTGTTATTTTGGGAGCTATACTCATCAATGATACATACAAAAGGAATCATTCATTATGTTTTATGATTTGTCTCTATCCACAAAAGAAGACAATCTTATAAAGTAAATTTAATAAAACTAGAATTATTATAGACTAATATTTGCAACATTTCCCCCACATCTTCATATCCCAGTGGTATAAAAAATTTATTGGCTAAAATAAAATGCTTTCCTTACTCTAAATTTGGATGTTAGAATCAGGTCAAGTGTTTGTGCTCTCAGTAAGAAGATTGTTATTCTGGCCACTTTTGATTTATATACTAAACATCCTATGGTCTTTCAAAGGGCTTTGTAAAGTCAAAGAAAATTATACACAAGAATTCATTTACTACTTCGAATGCAGTATTAATAAATGAGGTACACTTTTTCAAGGTAAAAAAAATATATACATAATGATTTTTAGAATTTCATATGGAAAAGTTTTCAGCATATTTCTAGGTAACTTATGTTATTATAGTAAAAATACCTTAATGCAGAATGAATACACAAGTAAATGCTCTTAGGATAACTAGCATAATAAAGAATTTGGTTGGCTATATTCCCAGTTCCTCAGAGATACCCTCTTATGCCTTAGAATCTCTTGAGTGATAGAAGTATCTTTGTTATTCATGGTGCCTTCCCCTTCACACCACATAGTTCATGCTAAAGAAATTACAGGGAGGTGCCAGCCACACCTCTAGTTTTAGGGTGAGTATTGGCTATGCCAAAAAGACTAACCAAGTGATAGCCTGACCTCCTGGTGGAGGTGGGTGGTGGGAAGGAGCTGGAGATTTGAGTTCAACCATGTGGTCACTGATTCAATCAAGAATGTCTATATACTGAAATGCCAATAAAAACTTTCAACGATGAAGCTTAAGTGAGCTTCCCTGGTTGGTAATACATGTTAATGTGCTAGGAGGTTGACATATATGTCCTGACTCCATGGGGACAGATGACACCAGAGGCTTTGTGCTTGAGACGCTCTCAGACCCCTGTATGTTTCTTCTTTTGGCTCCTTATTTATATCCATTTTTTTAGCTTTTTTTTTTTTTCTTACATGGCAGGCACTGGGAATTGAACCTGGGTCTCCGGTACAGCAGGTGAGAACTCTGCCACTGAGCCACCGTTGCCCACCCTATTTGTATCCTTTTTGCTGTAATAAAACTTTCATCATGAGCATAGAGCTAGCAGGAGTAAATAACAGGGGGAGGGACAAGAGTTAAGGGGAGGTTTAGATTACCTATCTGGTGAGGGTGTGTTTATTGGTTATCTTTCTCTTAGAAACTATGGAATTATCTAAAATTGAGATGGTTGATGTACTGTGGAATTTGGACAAAAAAAAAAAAAAAAGCATAGTGCTTTCCTGGGTTCTGTGAGCCATTCTAGTGTATAGAAAAGCCATGTTTTAATAAAAATCCCATTTCATAAAGGCAGAATAATCCCTATTCAATACTGTATGCTTGAAACTGTAATTAGATCATCTTCCTGGAGATGTGATTTAATCAAAAGTGGTTGTTAAGCTGGATTAGGTGACGACATGTTTCCACCCATTTGGGTAGGTCTTGATAAGTTCCTGGAGTCCTATAAAAGAGGAAATATTATGGAGAATGAAGGAGATTCGGAGAGAGCAGAGAATGCTGCAGCACCACAAAGCAGAGAGTCCATGAGTCAGTGACCTTTGGAGATGAAGAAGGAAAATGCCTCCCGGGAAGCTTCATGAAACCGGAAGCCAGGAGAGAAGAAGCTAGCAGATGACGCTGTGTTTGCCATGTGCCTTCCAGATGAGAGAGGAACCCTGACTGTGTTCACCATGTGCCTTCTCACTTGAGAGAGAAACCCAAACTTCAGCATCCTTCTGAAACCAAGGTATCTTTACCTGGATGCTTTAGATTAGACATTTCTATAGACTTGTTTTAATTGGGACATTCTCTCGGCCTTAGAACTGTAAACTAGCAACTTATTAAATTCCCCTTTTTAAAGCCATTCCATTTCTGGTATATTGCATTCTGGCAGCTAGCAAACTAGAACATATGGTATAACATTTATACAAAGCAAAGAAAGAAAAAGGCAATAGTTTTCAAAGCACTTTTCAACAAGTAGTTACAGGACAGATACCAGAGTTTGTCATGGGCTACCATATGGTCCTTTCAGATTTTTTTCCTTCTAGCTACTCCAGAATATAAGATAGCCTTGATTCTTGAAGACGATTATGTAACCATGTAGCTTAACAATGTGATGGCATGATTGTGTAAATCTTGTGTCTGATGCTTTCTTTATCCAGGGTATGGACAGATGGGTAAAAAAATAAGGACAAAAAGTAAATAAATAATTGGGGAGGGAGGGGTAAAAAAACTGGGTAGATTACAATACTAATGGTCAATGAGAGGGAGGGTTAAAGGGTTTGGGATGTAGGGTTTTTTTTCTTCTTTTTTTTAATCCATTTTTCTGGAGTGATGCAGTCTAAAAATGGTCATGATGGTGAACACACAACTATGCAATGATACTATGAGCCACTGATTGTATACATAATGTATACATAATGTATACATAATGGAGTGTATGTGTACATGAAGATAGCTCAATAAAAATATTTTAAAAAAGAAAGATTGCAAAGAATATTGATCTTATGATATTTTAAAGTAACGTCTTTTAAAACAGCCAGTTTGGCTTCTGGTTATTCATTAAATATGGCTATTTTCAAATTTAAAAAAGAATGAATAAAGGACTCAACTTCATCAATTCCCAAATACTAAAACAAAACCCAACAGCAGCAAATGCTACAGCTCATGGAAGAAAACAGCAAATACTTTGTCCTTGCCAGTCCACTAAATGCAACATACTCCCTAAAATTCTTAAATTGCTTCCTCAAATAGGAACACAAGTAGAAATTTAAGACTTTACGAATACAGATATGGGAAAATAACCTTGTTGTGCTGATTTGAAATTGCTGTGTACCCCAGAAGCCATGTTCTTTAATCCTGATTCAATATTGCTGGGTGGGATCTTTTTGATTACTTTGCTTCAGTGGAGATGGGATCCACCCAGTTACGGGTGGGACATTCTGATTAGGTGATTTCCATGGAGATGTGTTTCTACCCATGTAAGGTGGGTCACTTACTAGAGTCCTTTAAGAGGGAACCATTTTGAAAAATGTTTTAGAGCTAACACATACAGAGACGTTTGGCGATGCAGAAAGAAAACACCCCTGGGGAAGCTGTTTAAAACCAGAAGCCAAAGGACCAGCAGACAACAGCCACATGCCTTTCCAGATTGACCTTTCTTGAGTCAAAGCATCTTTCCCTGCATGCCTTAGTTTGGACATTTTTATAAGCTTATAACTGTAAACTTGAAACTTTATTAATAAATTCCCTTCATAAAAAAGCAAATCACTTCTGGTATACTGCATTTCCAGCAGCATTAACAAACTAAAACACTTGTATTTATTGTTTTGTATGGTATTACTATGCAAGCTTCCAATGGCTGCTTAATTCCTGTTGCTATTTTGATAATTTTTGAGTTAATGAATTCTGTAAATTTAGATTTGAATCTGTTCTTTCTCGTTCCCTGCTTCAATTTCCACTTTCTCTGGAGAAGCTATATTCTGACATCTTGGATGGAAAACAAACATTCTAGTCTCAATCAATATTTTTCTCTTACACACATTAAAAAAAACTGATCTACAGGAAGAAGCTAGTGATAAATATGAACTATCACCTGTGACCAGTTACAGAAACAAGGACTGTGATGGTATGAATATTTTCTCCTTGTTTTGTTATGAGTATCTTTGTATTTGTACATAAAGCAAATAGCTTGGTTTCTTCTTATCATATAAGTTGTATTGCTTATGTTATATATGTAAATAAGTATATATATAGTAAAGTATTGTTCTTGTATACTATATTACATAAGGACTTGCACTCTATTCTGGAGCGATTTAGTGCATTTCTGATTATATGCAGGATAACTGAGTATTGTTAAGTGAAACATACGTCTGCTTTTGTATTCTTTTTAGAGATTAAGTATGGTTTAAGGTGATGTGTACAGCTGCCAAGTTGACAAGGGATGGACTGTGATGCTTAGGTTCATGCGTCAAGTTGGCCAATTGAAGGTGCCCAGTTGTCTGGTCAGGGAAGCACTGGCTAACTGTTGTTGTGAGGGCATTTTCTGGGATTAAATCATCAGTCAGTTGATTGCATTTATGGTTGACTACATCTATGACTATTAAGGGGAGTGAAATCCACAAAAAGAATCCAATCAGTTTGATCAAATTAAATTGGTTGGATTTGATCTAATGAGTTAAAGACTTTTAAGGTAGAGGTGACAATTTCAGCAGTCAGAAGAGGGAATTTTCATCTCTACTTCAGCCAGGCAGCCTCTCCTGGGAATTCATTGAAGACCTACAGCAGATTTGTCAGCTCATGGCCTGCCCTATGGAATTTAGACTCATGCATCACTATAGCTGCATGAGACACTTTTATAAAATCTCATATTTACAGATATCTCCTGTTAGTTCTGTTTCTCTAGAGAACTCCAACTATTACAGTGGTTATCAGGTGATTTAAATTTTCACTGCTCTGTGCAGGTCCACAAATAACTGCAGGGATATCCTGAGTATTGATTTTCAAATGATAAATAAATTTTGGCCCATAGATGAAACTGCAAATACAGAATCCATGAATAATGAGGAGCAAAAATTTTCCAAAACAAACAAAAAATAAAACCCCATATGGAAACAAACAATCAAACAAAATTGACGTACACATCTATTCTGTTTTAGAATTTGCCTGCCTAGCATCATCACTGGGAAAATCACAATTACCTGGCTTCTGCCTACTTCTCCAAGTTTGTGTTGTGCCACTCTCCCTTTCCTTTTTTTTGTTTCAACCACACTGCCCTCTCATTCTTGGGTATTTTTCACATGTACTTTGGTATTTTTCACTTTACCTGGAATCTTTCCCCTTCTGCTTAAGTATTTTTATTCCACTTGTAAAACTCAGTTCAATTATTGCTTCTCAAGGGAAATTTTCTCTTAGTATCTATCTAGACAAAGTCTGATCCCTCTCTTAAAAGCTTTCATAGTGCCCTATACTTCGTCTGAAGGGCATTCATTAGTTGTAATTATATGTTTAAAATTTCTCCATCTTTACTCAAATTATAAGCTTTTAAGGAAAGGGACATTTCTGTTTTGTACACTATTTCATCCTCAGTACCTCATATAGTGCCGAGAGCATAGCAAGGTGCTCAAAACACAGTTGAAGACTGAATGAATGACAGCTTTTTTGGTGTCAAAATTCAGTCCTTAAACAAACCCCATTTCATGTAGCTAATTCAATTCTGATTGCTAAAGTGGACAAGCTTGCAGTGCTGTTGGAAGGCTAAAGTCACAACAATTGGGTCTCCTGTTCCAAAGACCTTGTTAATGATGAAATTCAGAATGTTGGGTAGGTAAAATGGGTTTATGTTCTCCCTTTCTTCTTCGTATGCCCTTTTTCTGAATAGAACTACCTCAACCACAAATAGATAGCAGGACTGCTGAAAATGACTCCATGGCTCCTTTTGCTAATTTTGATACCTATATAGCTAAGAGGATGTTCTGCTCCTTATTTACCAGTGATTCTAATCTTAAGCTAAATGCAGATTTGCAAAAAGTGAGCATTTTAGTGGAAACAGGCTAGGTAGACAAGTTTTTTGCAACCCTTCTGTTGTCTCGACATTAGTTATTATCCTTCAGAACTGTTAAAAATCGATCAAATACAATAGGGGGAATATATTGATTGTCTCTGATTTTCAAAAACAAAACTCAAAAACATACGTATTCTATATAAGTATAGAAAATACTAAGGAGCTCAGAAGACAAATATAAGACCGCTGTAATCCATGACTCAGAGATAACTTTCAACCTCTACATAATTTTTGAAAGAAATTTAAGTTAAGATTACACTGTGTATGTGTGTGTATATCATGTATAATATTCTTTGATCAATTGTAACAAATATACCACACTAATGTAAGGTGCTAATAATAGGGTGGTCTCTAAGTCAACTCACTGCCCTTCCTGCTACATGGGATGTGACTCCCAGGCATGTGGGACAGAACTCCCTGGATTCACCAGGACCTGGCATCATGGGACTGAGAAAGGCTTCTTGACCAAAAGGGGTAAGAGAAAAATGAGAGAAAGTAAAGTTTCAGTGTCTGACAGATTTCAAACAGAGTCAAGAGATTATCCTGGAGGTTATTCTTACACATTGTTTGGATATCCCTTTTTAGTTTATGGTGTATTGGAGTGGTTAGAGGGAAATACCTGAAACTGTTGAGCTGTGTTCCAGTAGCCTTGATTCTTGAAGATGATTGTATAATGATATAGCTTTTACAATGCGACGGTGTAATTGTTAAAACCATGTGTCTAATGTTCCTTTTATCCAGGGTATGGACCGATGATTGAAAAAAAAAAAAAGGATAATAAATAAATAAATAATAGGGGGATGGGAGGTAAAGTAAACTGGGTAGATGGAAATAGTAGTGGTCAATGAGAGGGAGGGGTAAGGTGTATGGGATGTATGAGTTTTTTCTTTCTTTCTTTTTTTTTTTTTAAATTTTAAATAAAAAAAAACACCAATTAAACGCAAATATTCCCATTTTGATCATTCTGTTCTACATATACAATCAGCAATTCACAACATCACCACATAGCTGCACACCCACCATCATGACCATCCCTCAGAACATCTGCATCATGAGTCTTTTTTTCATTTTTTTTCTCGAGTAATACAAATGTTCTACAAAATGATCATGGTGATGAACACATAACTATGTGATGACATTGTGTGAGCCACTGATTATACACCATCTATGGACTGTATGTGTGTGAAGATTTGTCAATAAAAAAAAAAAAATAATGGGTGGGAGGGGGAACGTAATATGGGAACTCTGTAGTTTTTGCATTTCTTTATAAACATAAAACTTCTCTAATAATAATAAAAAGAATTATAAAATTGAGATTATACTGTATATAAGATTAAACATATATATATATTTAATTTAGGGCATAGTAATATAATAGTATTATAAATTATTTGAAAACATGGTTTTTAATAATAGCTTAACATAGTGTTTTACAGATATACCATAATTTAATCATTCATTTATTTCTGATATTTAGGTTGTTTTAAATTTGTTACTGAACAATGCTGCTGTGAATTTCTTTATTTACGAGCTATTTTGATTATTTTCTCATGACTAAATTTTATATTTATTTTTAATAAATGTGAACTATTTTATACTTCGAGCTGCAAGGTATGAGTATCCATTCATTTCACAGTACATTCACTCATATAGAGTACTTTGCAGTTAGTTACAGTGAGCCTGGACTTTTAAAAGATTGTTCATTGGTTATTTGTTTTTCTTAGCCTATGAACTGTTTATGCCACATAAGTGTTTTTCTCTCTTCCTCACAAATATTTTTCTTTTATATTTTTAAGGTTCCTTCTCTAAATAGTCTTATTCCTTTATTATATTTATTAAAACTATTTCCCCCAGGTATTTATTTTAAGCATTAAAAAATAATTTTAAACATTTAAGATTTTATATATTCAAATCTATTAAGATTTTTCCTTAGGAATTTCCTTGTTTTTTTCTTAGAAAGACTTGTTTAGAAAGTCTTTCCCCATCAAATATTCACCTACACTTCCTACTTATGTTTTATAGTATCATTAAAGTTTTTAAGTTATTGTATTAGTTTGTTAAGCTGCTGGAATGTAATATACCAGAAATTGAATGGCCTTTTTTTTTTTTTGCATGGGTAGATACAAGGAATCGAACCCAGGTCTCCGACATGGCAGGAAAGAATTCTGCCACTGAGCCACTTGTTGAACTGCCCTGGAATGGCTTTTCAGAAAGGAATTTAATAAGTTACAAGTTTACGGTTCCAGTGTCGAGAAAATGTCCAAACTAAGGCATTCAGGGAAAGATGCCTTAATTCAATGAAGGCTGATGGGTCTGGAACACCTCTGTCAGCTGGGAAGGTACATGGCTGGCATCTGCTGGTCCTGTGTCCTGGGCTCTGTTGCTTTCAGCCTCTGTTCTTGTTGGGGTTCCTTATTTTGCTTCTCCAGGGCTGGCTTTCATCATTTGGCTTCCCTTGGCTCTTTCCAGATTCTGGCTTAACATCTCATGGGAAGGCACATAGTGATGTCTGCTGGACTCCAAGCATCTCCAAACATCCGTGTCTCTGTCAGCTCTGAAGCAACTGTTCTCCAAACATTTACATTGGCTCTGCCTGTCAGCTCACTCCAAAATGTTTTCTTTTTTAAAGGACTCCAGTAAACTAATCAAGACCCATCTGGAATGGGTGGAGTCAAATCTCCATCTAATCAAAAGGTCACACCCCAACTGGGCACTTCACATCTCCATGGAAGTAATCTAACTAAAAGTTTCCTCCCTTCAGTATTGAATCAGGATTAAAAGAAACAGCTGCCTTCACACGGTCAGCTCAGGATTAAAACATGGCTTTTCTGGAGTACATAAATAGCTTCAAACTGGCACAGTTATTAATCCATCTGAAATTTATAAGATGAATTTGCAGTAAGATATGAGGATATGATATTTTTCCATGAAAGTACACTATTTTTTTTATTATGGAAATACTTTTGTATGGTGATTTTCAAGTATACAAAAGGAGAAAAAAGTATAAGTCTCCATATTTCATAAACAGAAAACTTGTTTTATTTATATTCCTACCCACTTTCTTCTGCCAAGATTATTTTTCTCTCAAAATGAATATAAATCTTAATGGCTGTGCTGGTTTGAAAACCCGTGTCCTTTAATTATGAATCAATATTGTTGGGTGGGATCTTTTTGATTACGTTTTTTCCATGGAGATGTGGCCCACCCATTTGTGGGTGGGATCTTTAGATTAGATGGTTTCCATGGTAATGTGTCTCCATTCATTCAAGGTGTGTCACTTACTGGAGTTCGTTAAGAGGGAGCTATTTTGGAAAAAGCTTCAGAGCTGACACATACAGAGATATTTGGAGATGTAGAAAGAAAATGTCCCTGTGGAAGCTGTTTGAAATGAGAAGCTGGGAAAGAAAGCTAGCAGATGTCGGCATGTGCCTTCCCAGCTGACAGAGAAACCACCAGCATTATCAGCCCTTTCTTGAGTGAAGGTATCTTTCTCTGGATGCCTTCATTTGGACATTTTTATGGTCTTAGAACTCTAAATTCATAACTTAATAAATCTCCTTTATAAAAGCCAACCCATTTCTGGTATATTGCATTTCTAGCAGCATTAACAAACCAAAACAATGATATAACTCAATTGATTTTAACACACATACCAACATAACAAAACAACCATCCAGTTTCTGATACTGTAGGAGCACAGGTCCTTTCAGTCGGGAGTCATCCACCCAAAAGATACCTACTATTATTACCCACCCTCATAGGCTACTATGCCTATTCTTTACTCTCATATGTGAAATAATAGACTATAAGGTTTCGTTTTTTTAAATGTTTGGCTTCTTTGCTTAACATTATGTTTCTTGAGGTTCATTTGCTATTACTTGTAGACACAATTCATTCTTTTCCATTGCTGCACATATTCCATTACACGAATCTTCTAACAGTTTATTCATACATTCTTATATTGATGGCATTTCAGCTATTTTCAGTTTTTTGATGTTACGATTAAAATTTCTATGAATATTCTTGTGCATGTTTTGGTGAACATGAGCATTCATATCTATGGGGTATGTAGCCAGGATTACTTGATAAAGGATATATTATTATCCAGCTTTAAAAAATATTGCCAAACAGTAGTTGTACCAATTTGTGTTCCCTGCAGTAAAGTAAAAAAATTCCAAGCTATATCTTGTTTGCTTTTTCAGATCTAAGATGGTTTAATGTTTTGACAAAAAGTGAGATGACTTAAGTACATTTTATAGTTTGTGCATTCAGACCACCATATGCATAGATACTCTACAGGAGATTCTTGTCTTCAGTGTGCCATTGTACTGGATGTTGGGAAGTATGACAGAAATTTGTCAACACAGACTAACCACAAATTACCAAATATTTCTTGCCATTTGTGATCTTGCAATAAAAATGTGCCAGACCAGGATCACAAGGATAGTATTAAAACCATAACATATGTTCTTCAACTTGCTCAAATGTTTTCTAGCTACAGGGAGGCCAGATATTCCTTCATTCAATGCGTACTTCTTAGTTCTCATAGAGTAGTTTTCTATATATTCTGCCCAGTGTAACTGCCGTACATCAATATACATATATATATATATATTTTCCACAGGCAGGCACCGGGAGTTGAACCTGGGTCTCCAGCATGTGTACATCAATACTGAATGTCTTTTTATCTTCAGGGTTTAACTGATTCATTAACATACTGACATTATCAGTATTCCAAATCCAAGATTTATTTGTGAAATATTCACGAAACACCATAGCTTTGTGAAGATGAGTTATTATTTTCATTATCCATGGTTTCTGACCTGTCAACCTAAGTGCCAGATCGAGCAATAATGCGGGTAATGTATGTCTGACACCCTACCAATAATGAAGCAATAGGCTATTGGAATACAACTTAATATTAGGGTCCTTGTAGTAAGAACAAAGTAAAATACTAACACTCCCACCCCACAGCCTTACTATGGAACGGGAAGATGTAAATCTTCATCATTGTGCAATAGTGCCACTTTTTACAAAAATAATATGGAATGGTAAAAGTAAGCAAAATGTTAATGTCAATATCTGTGCTTCCTGAAATTCCTTTAAACAGGTTATCATGTTCCTACTGCAAAAGCAGGCAAGCATTAGAATGAAGAAGGGGGGAAAAGAAGAGAAAATAATAGAAGGAAAATTAATTTTTTAAGATAAGACTTTGTTTTTCATTCTTCTTAGCAAGGAATTCTCAGATGAGCTAAGAGTGTTTCTTATAGCACTTTCTGTACAGTTAGTTTTGGAAAAGTTCAGTTTTTGAGAGGTTATTATAGAGGGAGAAGGGAGATTGACTGTCTATAAGGTCATCTAATGCACAGTTTTGTTAGCGCTGCTTAAATTGTTTTGGCAGGAATATCAGTATTTATCTCATGATTGAAAAAGAATTTTTATTTTGTTGGACAATGAAAGCAATCATTTTCAAGTATACTTGCCAAGTTCCAAAACACAGAAATGACTGGTTAATACTCTACATTATGATTCAGTGCTATCTGATGAGAAGGCAAAAAAGGGCGGGCGGAAGGCACTTAAAATGTTTTACTAGGTCTCTCTAAATATTCCTTATATTTCATTTTTTGCAAGTAAACATTATTTCCAATTAGTTCTGAAAATACCTTTAATTTAGCTTTTTTTTGGGCTTCCAGAGCAATCTTTCTCAAATCCTCAGTCTCTTTCTGTAACTGTTCATTTTCTTGCTGAAGTTTCAGCCTTTGTTCACTGACAAGTCCACAATTCTCTCTTTCAGACTCCAACACATTTTGAAGTTTCTGAATCATTTCTTGGCAACGTGATATCTCTTCTGAGGAACTGATTACAAAACAAAACAAAAAGAATTCTTAGATTTAATAGCCTATAATAAAAGTCAAGAAATCTGTCCACATTTTATAGTACAGACTTTTTTTTTTTCTGAGCCGTTTCTCTGCAGTTTAAACTTTATGCTTTCAAAATATTATGTTATACCACGCAAATACACTCAACCTAACAATCTTAAATAAGAGTAGATAAATTCATGTGGTTATAACTCACCTAAAAAATCAGTATGAAATCTCTTTAAAAGTTTTACAGACACTGAGAATCACTGTGTAAGGAGGACAAAAGGTCAAACGGAAACTAATAATAAAGAAGACCAAGTATGTAATAATCAGGACTCTTTTATTTTATCAATAAACACAGAAAAACACAAAAGTTTACTACATTACACAATTATAATGATAGGGTCTATTTTCATATTTTCCTGTTACATGCCCTAGAAATGGATTTTATAAACTTCTAGTTGTATTATCATAGGTTAAACAGGATATGTTTCTTGGATTTTCTGAACAATAGTTAATGGGTAAGACAATCTTTAAACATGTATGTTGCTTAAATATAATGCTAATTTTCATTCCTATTCTTTTTAACTTCCATTTTTTCAATGCCAGAAAATCAATCACTGTGAATAGTCCCTGGTCAATAGGTGTTACTGGGAATACATATTTCCTAGTCAATATATTTCACAGAGAATATATAAATGCTATTAATATTGTTAAAGCTTAGGAAAACTACTGGTTGAAAGTTCCTTGCAAGCAGAGGAATTCTTAAACAAGTTTCAGAAAGTGAAGAATTATTCTTTTATAGCCCTATTTGACAGCGTACAATCATGCATTCTTGAATTTTCCTGCAAGTTTTGACTTACCCATATCTGCAAATGCTTCAGTGACTTAGTGGCTGTTTCTTTGTTCTTCTAGAACTTTGCTTTCCTAACTCCTCCTACGTTCTTATAAATTCTAATTCTTACATTAAATTCTTTATTCCCATAATACTTGTAGCTCTGTTTTCCTGTCTAACTCTTGACTGATAAAGTTCCTAATGAAATGATGGATTTAGGCAATGCTCATCAAAGAATAAGATTAGAAAGGAAAACAACACATTACGTACTTCCTAACAGAAGTTAATACATCATCATCTATAACTTATGTACCCTAACATATATATGTTCTTATCTTAATCTATATTCCTGTTGGTATGAACACATTATAACTAGGACATTTTAAAGATGTTATTTTTACTTGGGTGTGGACCAACTGAATGAGGGTAAGTATTATTGGGGGCCTTATGAAGAGAAACTGTGAGTCACACAATTAAGAAAGGAGAGGATATCATGATGTGATAGAAGGCAGAAATACAAGCCAAGGAACCCCAAGGATTGGTGGTAGCCAGCACCAGAATGCTAGACTCCACAGAAAGCAAGCCTTGACAATATCTTGATTTTGAACTTCTTCCACCCTCAAAACAATGAGTCAATAAATTGCTGTTATTTAAGCCAACCTATTGTGTGGTATTTGTTACAGCAATCTTGCAAACTAAGAAAGCATCTATGAAGAATTCTTACTAAAAATTGAAAGCTGGATCAGACCAAGCCACTCGATCTAATTATTGGCTTTTAGGAACTAAAGGAGACATAGAAACAAGTTAAAACCTTTAGGATCTAAAGGAGACACAGAAACAAGTCTAAATGACATCATGTATATTCACGCAAAAACTCGACAATATAAACAACTCAGTTTTTTCAGCAAATAATTTGTGGGGAGAAAACAGAGAAAGGGGAATACATATAGATCAAAGGAAAGGAAATAAGAAATATAGCACTATTAGCATATAGAACCAGAAGTGAACAAGAGAACTCTCATTCAGGAGAAACCTTTGAATGAAGTAATTGTAAGAAAGCCTCCATCAATCATAGGTACAAATGAGGATTCACACTGGCTAAAAACCCTGTATACTGGGAATGTAGGAAGGCTTCATTATCTTTCCATGCCTTACTAAACATGTAAGAACTTACACTGGAGACAAACACTCTGCCTGCAAAGAATTTATGGAAGAATATAGGCTAATTTTTGTCTTTTACTGAAGCCTTTCACACAGTCCTCATATCTTACACATAAGAAATGTATTAGAAAGAAAACTTAAGATTGTATTAGTTGTAAGAAAGCCTTTATATTACCCTCATACCTTACTTAACATATAAGAATTCACACTTGAGAGAGGCCCTGTGAAAGTAATAAACATGGTAAAGCCTTTAGATATTCCTCATCTCTTACTTAATATGTAAGAACTCACACAGGGAAGAAGCACTATGAATGTGGGAAAGTCTGTCAGATTTTCACATTACCTTACATGTACACGGGAGGATGCAGGAAAGATAACTCACATACCTTAGTGAACACATATAAACAAATATAGGGAAGATCTATACATGTAAAGAACATGGAAAAGTTATAGTTGGTGTTCAAATTTTAACAGGCACACCTACACTGGAAAAAAGAAAACCTCTATGAATGCAAAGAATATGGGATAGCCTTCAGTTGTTATCCATTTCTTAGGAAACATACACAAACATAATATTCATATGTGAACTTTCATTGGAGAAAAACCTTATTAATGTAAGGAATATGGAATAGCCTTAAATTTTTACTCTTTCTTTAGGAAACAAGTAGGAAAACTCACAGTAGAGAGAAATCATATTAATACAAAAAAAGACTTTGTTTTTCCTCATATCTTAAAATTCTTCATTGAACCTACAGTCCAGTAAAACCTTATAAATGTAAGCAATGTGGAAAAGTATTCATTTCCTCCTCATCCCTTAGGGAGCATGTGAATGCGCAACTAAAGAAAAACCCTATGGATGTAAGAAACGTAGTTAAGAGATTTATTAGAGAACTCACAATGGAAAGTGAGGAATAAAAAAATTTAGGAGGAGCTTTTCTGTTCTTTACAAAATATGAGAGAATTGAGAAACTCTGAATATAAGGAATGTGATACAAACTTCACTGATCTTTCTTTTTCCTGTTCATGTAAAAAAATCATACTACAGCAAAACCATGTGAATTTAAAAAAAATGCAGAAATGATTTTACTCAATACTCTTAAGAGGTACATGGATATACACATTGGAGAGAAACCCTGTGAACATATAGTATTTGGAGAAGCCTCCATATATGACCCTTCAACTACTATGTACAAGAGAATTTATAAGCATTTCCTGCAATCTTGCTTTAGAAGTAATCACATGAGTAACAATCTTAATAGGTTACTGAAAATGACACATATATTGAAATTTGCCCAATCTTTTTTTGAAAAAAACCCACTTCATTAAGTAACAGTACATATTTGAAAGTAATATACTTGTCTTTATTTTAAAAATATATTTTAAACATATTCCATAACAGAGATGGAGATTTCCTGCAATTCAAATAATTTATACTATATTAAGTAACATTCGGGGGGGGAGGGGAAGAAGAAAAATATTCAGAATGCATAGGCCATACTACAAGTTCAGCATTCTTATGAATAATGTAATAAACATGATGGATCATTATAGAATGTTAAATACTACAGAAAATGTATTAATTACAAATTGAGTATAAAAGCGGTAAGAATAAGCAAGAATTATAATAGCTGCATATTGAGTATGGCTAAAACAACTTTATGAACAGTTTATCTAAAGTGTACTTCCAGAAGCATAAATTTAAAATAAAATAGCTTACTACTGTAAAATCTTTTCTCCCTTAATAAATTAGCGTTCAGCAATAACCTATAAAAAATTCTACCTGGTCCTCAAAAGTTTTTTTCAACATAAGCTATGACTATGACTATGAAAACAAAAAAAAGTAGAGATTCCAAATTGTGTGAATGCTTAAGAAGTTATCAGAGAAAATCCAAAAGAAAAAACTCACTTAATTTCAAGTTGTTTTATTCTGTTTTCTGCCGTCTTTAGCCTTATCTGAAGATCATCTTTTGAACGCTCTGCAACCAAGCATCTTTGATGCATTTCTTCCAGTTTCCTGTAGTCACTTTCATTTCCTCTGCCTTCATGGTAAATCTGCTGGAGAAGCTCAGGTGTATATTACCTTACAGAAGGAACTTGCCCTAATAAATTATACAATTTAGAAAGTGAAAATAATGATGAGCAATAAAAACTATAGAGTAATACCCATGATCAGGTTTTCATCTGTTACCACTATAACATATTTAAAATATATTAATAATTAATTTGGGTTGTACATTTATAAAATAAAATGCTGAAAACTGACATATTAAATAATAAGTCTATTTTATGAAATTATTTATGCTTGTGGTAAACTATTGAAAATAGTTGAAGTTAAAAAAACACTCTAAATGTCACCACAGCATGAGAGGCTGGAACATCCCAAGGGTCCCAAGGTTTCCAGGTGTTAGACAGCTCACGTTTTCAGACAAATCCTTCACTTAGCCACCTTCAAATCTGGCATGTCTGGTTGAGCAACCTGTGTTCTCCCACTGCTTTGTTGCTCCTGCTCTGTAAACAGGTAAAACATCAGCATGCCAGTGTCCCACTACTGGAATACAGATCTGCGTTGTGGTATCAACAGTACTTTGATCTCAGCATGCTTGTCGGTGTGACAGTGGGATAACAGGACTTCTGCTTTCTCTTTATCTGCTGCCTTTAGCCTTATAAGTTTTTCATTTCTCCAATAAAGCCTACTCTGTAACTTCTGTCATGTGATATTAAAAATTCATACCAAACACTGATCTATAGCAGGTGGCAATCTATATAGAACTTACCTGACATAACAGATGGAAACCCAGACGCGACCCACCTTGCAGCAGAGTGATGACTTTAAAGCTCCCACCTTGGATGTAACATGTATACATTTTTTTTCATAAATGCAATCAAGCACAGTGCTCTCCTTCGTAAATTACTCTTTTACAAAATGATGTTGCTATGATCTCTCCATGGCAATAATAAAGGTATATCACATCATTTTTGTAGTATATTGCTATTCTTTGAAAATCAAATTGTAATTCCACCATTTTACTATTTTTTAACATTGGGTAAATTATTTAACCTCTTTGTGAAAGTTCCTAATTCAGTGCTTAAACATAGTAAGGACTCAATCAAATCTAATCTCTCTTTCTTTTCTCAAGGTACTTTAAAAGAATAGCTAATGAAAAATTATGTGAATAACAAATAAATTCCAAACTAAAGTTCTGGCAACTATTCTTCCCAAATGTCATCGTGCTAAACATTTTTCCTAACTATAAAGTAAAAAATCTATACTTTTAAAAGGTAAAATTCACACTATTGTTATAATTTTCTGGTTTTATATACTTGTTATATTTGGCCTAAACCCAGTAAGACTTGACATAAAATCCTAACGGACTAGAAAGGCAAAATGAAATTTACTATTGGGATGTAGTTCAAGTCCGCAAGATAGCAGTTTCATAAAATTTAAATCTTTTTTTTTTTTTTTAACATGGGCAGGCACCGGGAATCGAACCCAGGTCCTCTGGCATGGCAGGCAAGCATTCTTGCCCGCTGAGCCACCGTGGCCCACCCTAAAATTTAAATCTTTAAGTACAAATTTCAAAGGATGGGTTCACTCTTCAAAAGAAATGTTTGCAGGCAATACCAATATGTAAATGCAGACTCGGAATATATTCCAAGAACTCAAAACACTCACCAGGAGAATACTTATTAATATAGGGTTGCTAGTAGATAGTGTGATGGAAGCAGATAGCAATGTTGAATATTTGCAGTTGGAGTTAAGGTAGCTATTTTTTCCTTTTTCTTTTTACCTTTTCTAGTTCTTCTTCCACTGCTCTTTTCTCCCTAATGGCTCGCTCAATTTGGCCTTGTTTTTCTGCACACTCCTATAAATTCAATAAAGATATATAGTAAAATTACAGGAAAAAATGAGAAAAGGAAAAGAATAGAGAAATAAAATTATTTGTTCATAAAGAGAATACCACAGTTACTCTGTCAATACAGTGACGCCATATTGAAAGAAAAAAGTTCAACCTTGAAAAAGCTCTGTGTCTCGGGATTTTAGAAACTGCTACCAGCTACAGAATGCAAGCAGTTTTAGTATAACAGACTAGGTTGGTGATAGAGGTTGGGGGAATCTAGAAAGAAAAAAATAAACAACAGGATCCCCTTTTCAAACTACAGCTTTTCTTTTCATAAACTCTGATCACATATTTTGAAATGGAAACATTTCAAAACTGGACAGCAGCATAACACCCTGAGGGATAACCTGGGGTAGAAGGGCATATAAATCCTAAACCATTTAATTTTTTCTTTGCGAAAATGACAAACAGGCAATGGAAATACTACTAAAAATGTTTTATAAGCTGAACTCAAAACATTTTTGCCCAAAAGGTTTTATTCAGCAAATTCAGCAAGTATATCAGTCAATAAAATTTTATATTTTATTGAGGAGAGTAAAACAAAAAAAATTCCTTATAATTATTGGTTCTGCACAGATTTTTTCTTTTTTTTCACCCTAGAGAATAGGTAAGGTTATTTTTCACTAATTGTGAATCATGCTTTGGATGAACCCACTTTGCTGACAGTACAATACTGGTGTTATTCAATTATCTTTATTTTATAGAAGTAGTTTATTTCAATATGATTTTTACATTATAAAATAAGCTTCCAAATTATAACCAAAATTAATCACCTCTGATTATAGTGATCTATAATTTTGCATTACAAAGAAGATGGTTAAGATACTTTAAGATAGATTCCTTAGAGTATAAGAAATACAACTTTAATGGTCTATATATTTCATACAGTAAGTTGCTAATCTATGAAAAAGTAGTTTCATGGTATGAAATTTGTGATTTCTCATATGTTTACAACTCCTCCCATGTGATTTTCAAGGTAGAGGCTAATTAAGTAAGACTTCACTACTGGGACTGGTGAATGGCATATAAAAATAGCATATTATATGTATGCTATGTATCCCTCTCCACTCACTCTACCATTTCATTGCCACTTGAAGACAGCTGAAAGAATATTTGGTTGAACTGAAGTAACAAATGTAAAATAAAACAGAAAAGTAGAAACTTCTACAGAGAAATATCATACTCATTCTCTTAGAAAGGCACTAAAATACTAAAGCAAACATTACGTAACATTTAACATTTCGTTTAAATAACTGCTAAGGGTTTTTCACAGATATAGCTACATTCGTTACCACCAATATGCCCTACCTTTTTGATACATTATGTTGTATGATTTTGGAAATACTCTATGAGTACTTGAAAAAAATCCATAAATTTATAATATTTTCCTAAAAGGACAAAGATCCACTACAGATTTTAGAAAAGAAACTCAGTAATCTGTTCTTCCTTCTTGAGATTTAAGAAACACACGGACATAAAATAAAAATAAAAATGAAAGATAACAGAAGGAAGATAAAACAAGGAAAATATTATAAATTTATGGATTTTTTTCAGGTACTCATAGAGTATTTCCAAAACCATACCACATAGTGTATCAAAAGGGAAGCTTTAACAAATATTAACAATTAATCGTATACACCATGTTCTGTGATTCCCTATATATCCAGATTAGAAATCAAAATAAAAAGACAGCCAATATTGCATGTATTTAGAAATTCAAAAATTGACTTTGAAAAATTCATGGATCAAAGAAACAATTATAATGAACTTTATTTCACTTTACTCGTATAAATTTGGACATTTAATAACTAATCTCCCTCATTTGCTACAGATTAACAGCAATCTTTGCTATCTGGTAAAATTAAAACCTTGAAGATTCTTAAAAGAAAACTATAGCCAGTAGGAGAAAAGAAGGCTGTGATGTATATGCTGCTCTCCAAAGGCAGATATGTGGCTAGGGATACAATGGCCTGGCCCTTTCTTAAACTTATCAAAAAACATTTGCACACTAATCTAATATGAAAGTTTTTCTCTTTTTGTAATCATAACTTAATTTTGGGTCAGCTAAAAGAATGCTTATCATCTCTATGAGATTTCATCTTTACAACTTAGATAATAAAACTGTAACTTAATAATAGAAATACTCAGGCATCAGGTTATTATGCTTCTCATGAACTGTAGTCTGAGAAAATCTTAGTTTCCTGAGAAAATACTTGCTTTTTTTCTTCTTTGTCTAGCTGAACATGACTTCTAGAACATCTTTTTGAATATACTTAATATTTTGATCACTCTCAGAATATAGTTTTCCCCACAGAATAAATATATCAGATTATATTTCATATCTTTAGAAATATCATCTTATCCATGAAATAGAACTGTTTTACTGTAGAGCTTAAAAAATATTTTCTATAATAATATGAAATTGTTACAATTTCTTTTATTACCCTAAAGTGAGTTTATATAGTTCTGGTTGTTAATGAGGCTAACAATTATTTTAAAAGTCCTTCAGGTGGTTTACTCAGTCCACATTCCTTTGGGAAAAAGGAAAGAACAAATGCTCTTGCCCTTGAAGAGTCTGCAATTCATTAAGTGATCCTGGACTGGAGTAGGACCCTGATGCTCCTTTTTTCCCCACAAAGATGTGAATCTTTGATAGCTAATCAGCCCATGAAAGATAACAAGTAAAACAGTATGGTGACAGAAGAAGTAAACTTGAGAAACGATAAAGAATTGGACATGACTAATTGGCCACACTGCATCCCAGTAATTTTATTTAATGCACCTTTATCAAGAAGTCAAACTGACATTAAATAAATAAAAAGTAATTGTTTCTTGTTTTATTACACGCAGGACATACACATGATGATTAAGTTCCATCATATACACACTATGGCATTTGTAGAATGTGGAAAAGATATTTCTTTCAGAGGTGCTTAAATATCAATTAGTTGATATATATTTATTGAAATTACTATGTGAAACACTGCACTAGACAACGGAAAAGTGAAGGTCTAATACTCTTCTACTTTGAGGAGCTCACAGTCCAATTGGAGAGATAAGGTTTTCACAAAGAAGGGAAGGGGAAAGAGAAGGAGGGAGGGGGGAAAGAGAAGGAGGGAGGGGGAAAAGAGAGAGAGTACATACATTAATACATACTATTTATTACGAGACATAATTCCTTACACCTAAAGAATGAAAGTTTGGCTAAATTTTGTCATAGACATTAATAGTGATACAGGGATTCAGAATAGATTAGAGTTTGTGAAGTTTTAAAGCATCTCCCTGGAAAACTCTGAACTTTTCTTCTCCTGTAAGCAAGGCAATAAAATTCCATTTACTCAAATCTTCACGTTAAATTTATATTCTTAATTCTAACTCTACTCACATAAATTCCTTTTCCTTTCCTTTTTTTGCCTACTCATTTTTCAGTACTTATTTCTTTCATGAAGCTTCCTTTCTTCCTTTTCACTGGCATATAAACTCTTTCTTTCTTTTTCTCTCTGGCCTCCCAGATGAAACCAGCAAATGGTAAGAGATGAAGCTGGATGCTTCAAAAGCACCCTGTGCTCTCTGTCACAGACAGATAATCAGAGTAAAATGTGGTAAATGTGCCTGCTAGACCATACCATCTATGACTACAGAATAGATATCTATCTTGATTTTCACTTCTTTTTCTAGCATCTAGTATAGATCCTGGTTTATAAGTATCCTCTGAGTGAATGAGTGCCCAATAATACATGTTATCCTTTAAAATAAACAACTTTCAGAAGAAAATATCAGGATAGTCTACTAACATACCATTTGAAGGGCTGAAAGTTCTTCTGTTAATCGAGAAATCTGTACATTATATTGTTTTCTTGTGTTTGCAACCTGTAAATAAAGATGTGTACAAATATCTTATAAAAATATTTAGGATACTTTTGATAAAAATAAAACTGTAAGCTGCAGAGAATAAAAGATACATAAGCACAGGCTGCATTAAACAAACAGGAATTTGCATGAGAGAGAAGGAATGTGAATAGGACGCTGTATCTAAAAGAACAATAAATGTCAACCTTTTTGGTCCCCAATCTTTTTACATGATAAAAACAGAGATTTTGTTTATAATAGGTTCTTCTTTTTTAATCATTGGGTTGCTTGTTCTTTTCTTGTTCTGCTATACAATTTCTTTTTTTTTAATTGACAAATTAAAACATACAAACATGAACATTCTTAACATACAAACATTCCACATATGGTGTACGATCAATGGTTCCCAATATCATCACATAGTAGTATAGTCATCACAGGATAATTTTTTAGAACATTTGTGCCACTTCGGAAAAAGAAATACAAAGAGAAAACTCATACATCCCATACCCCTTACCCCGCCTTCTCATTGACCACTAGTATTTCCATCTACCCAATATATTTTAACCTTTGTTCCCCCTATTTTTTTCTATACCCCTTACCATTCCCTTTCATTGAAACACATTCCCACTTGTGTTTCAATCTACTCAATTTATTTTAATATTTGTTCCCCCATTATTTATTTATTTTTAATCCATATTTTTTACTCATCTGTCCACACCCTAGAAAAAAGGAGCATCAGACACAAGGTTTCACAATCACACAGTCACACTGTAAAAGCTATATTGTCATACAATCATCTTCAACAAACATGGCTACTGGAACACAGCTCTACAGTGTCAGGTACTTCCTTCTAGCCACTCCAATAGAGCATAAACTAAAAACGGATATCTATATAATGTGTAGGAATAACCTCCAGAATACCTCTCAACTCTGAAACCTGTCAGCCAATGAAATTTTACTTTGTCTCATTTCTCTCTAGCCCCCTTTTGGTCCAGAAGGATTTCTCAATCCCTTGATGCTGGGTCTTGGCTCATCCAGGATTTCTGTTCCATGCTGTCAGGGAGATTTACACCCTTTTCATGTGTGTGTGTCGGGGGAGGGAAGTGAGCTCACTTGCTGCGTCGGCGTAGAGAGAGAGAGAGTTCACATCTGAGCAACAAAAGAGGTTCTCTGGGGTGACTCTGAGGCCTAATTTTAAGGAGGCTTAGTCTATCCTTTGTAGAAATTACTTTCATAGGGGTGAACCCCTTCTCTTTCTTCTTGAGTCAGTGTAGGTAGTGGTGCGTTTGTCCCTTTCTTCTAGGTTATCTATTTTGTTGGTATATATTGTTCATAATTTTCTTTCACACTGCTTTTTATATCTGTGAAGCTGGTAGTAATGTTTTCCATTTCATTTGTGATTTCACCTACTTGTGTATTCTCTTTTTCTTTGGCAGTATATCCAAAGGTTTGTTCATTTTTTTTATATCTTTTTAAAGAACCAACTTTTTTGTTGTTGATTATCTTTGTTTCTAAAATTCTCTATTTCATTTATCTCCCCTCTAATCTTTGCTATTTCCTTCCTTTTGCTTGCTTTGGATTTAGTTTGTTGTTCATTTCTATATGTGAGGCTGGGGCTCTCATTTGCAATCTCTCTTCTTTTCAAATTTAAACATTTAAAGCTACACATTTTCCTCTCAGCACTGATGAAAAATTGGCACTTGATTTTATTGGTACTCTCTTGTAAATAATATGTTGCTTTCCTCTCATATGTTCAGAAAGATCTCCTCCCTGGCATTCAAAAGTTTGAGCACTATGTGTCTGTCATAATCCTCTTTCATTTTATTCTGTATGGAGTTTGTTTGGCTTCTTGAATGAGCATACTCATGTCTTTCATTACATTTGGAAAGTTTTCTGCAAATGTTTCTTTGAAAATTTTCTTCCCCTTTTATTCTTCTGCTTCTGAGACTTCAATAATGTGCATACTGGTACATATGACGGAGTGCCAAAGGTCTCTTAGGCTCTGTTTACTCCTTTAAATTCTTTTTTCTTTCTGCTCCTCAGCTTGAATAATTTCACATCTTGTCTTTGAGTTCAGCGACTCTTCTACCAGCTCCAATCTGCTGTTGCAATCTCTAAGTAAATTTTTATTTCAGTTATTGTGGTCTTCAATTCCAATATTGGCTTGTTCTTTTAAAAAATTTTATCTTTTTCTTTGACATTCTCATATTATTCATTATCTTTCTGATATTCTTTAATTCTTTCTCTGTGTTTTACTTTCTCTCCATGAACATACTGAAGATTACTTTTAAAAGTCTCTGTCTGGTATGTCCCAAACCTCATTTTTTTCATTAGTGATTTTTGGATAATTATCTTGTTTGGATAGGCCATTATTTGTTTCTTTGTCTTATAAACTTTTGCTTACGTTGTACATTTTAATATTTCAAAGTGATAATTCTGGGATTTATTCCCTATGCTGTCTGTTTGTGTCCAGCTAGAGATAGGACAAAGATTTCCTTGATGGCCAGAAGCTAAGAAAAACAAACCAATGCAAAAAACATCTTTCACTATCTTTGTGAATTGGTTCTGCATTGGCTGATGTTTTCCTTTAGGGTTCAGCCCTCCTATCAAGATGATCAGCTTAATGTACGGAGATATCTTATAAATCTTATAATAGGAGGCTGTTTCCTAGACCTTACACCCAAAGCACAAGCACTGAATAAATAAATAAATAAATAAATAAATAAATAAATAAATAAATAAATAAATAAATAAATGGGAATTCCTCAAAATTAACCACTTTTGTGCAACAAAGAACTTCATCCAGAAAGTAACAAAACAGCCTACACAATGGGAGACAATATTTGGAAATGATATATCAGATAAAGGTCTAGTATCCTGAATATATAAAGAGATGTTCAACTCAACAACAAAAAAACAGACAACCTAATTACAAAATGGGCAAAAGACTTGAACAGACACTTCTCAGAAGAGGAAATACAAATGGCCAAAAGGCACATGAAAAGATGCTCAACTTCACTGGCTATTAAGGAAATGCAAATCAAAACCACAATGAGATATCATCTCACACCCACCAGAATGGCCAATATCAATAAAACAGAAAACGACAAGTGCTGGAGAGGATGTGGAGAAAGAGGAACACTTATCCATTGTTGGTGGGAACGTCAAATGGTACAACCACTGTGGAATGAAGTTTGGTAGTTCCTCAGGAAGCTAAATATAGAATTGCCATATGACCCAGCAATACCATTGTTAGGTATCTACTCAAAGGACATGAGGGCAAGGACACAAGCGGATATTTGCACACCAAGTGTTTATAGCAGCATTATTTACAATTGCCAAGAGATGGAAACAGCCCAGATGTCCATCAACAGAAGAGTAGCTAAACAAGCTGTGGTATATACACACGATGGAATATTTCGAAGCTGTAAGACAGAATAAAATTATGAAGCATGTAACAACATGGATGGACCTTAAGGACATTATGCTGAGTGAGATTAGACAGAAACAAAAGGACAAATACTCTATGGTATCAGTGATATGAACTGACATTAGTGAATAAACCTGGAGAATTTCATTGGTAACAGAGACCATCAGGAGATAGAAATAGGGTAAGATATTGGGTAATTGGAGCTGAAGGGATACAGATTGTGCAACAAGACTGATAGTAAAAACTCAGAAATGGATAGCACAATACTACTTAACTGTAATACAATTATGTTAAAACACTGAATGAAGCTGAATGTGAGAATGATAGAGGGAGGAGGCTTAGGGGCACAAATGAAATCAGAAAGAAAGATGACTATAAAGACTGAGATCGTATAATTTAGGAATGCCTAGAGTGTATAATGATAGTGACTAAATGTACAAATTTAGAAATGTTTTTGCATGAGGAAGAACATAGAAATGTCATTACTGCTGGGTTGAAAATTGATAGTAATTAACATTTAAAAATTTTAACTTATGTGTGAGACTAAAGCAAAAAATGTTTATTTGTTACAAAATTAATATTTTGACTAGTGCATTTCCTAATATAACTTATGTAGACAGCTTGGTTGAAGAACATAAGTACATGGAACCTTCAGTAGGGCATGATTTTGTCGGTTTGTCCAGAGTGATGTCCCGATGAACCCAAGAGTGATTTGAATAGTAAATAAAAAAGTATGTGCAAAGTCCCCTTTAGGGAGTGGTGAGAAAGGGGGAAAATTCAACTTCCCCAAGTTGAATTCTTGATATTCTCACAAGCAGTGCAGACAACCAAAGCAACAGGCTGAGCCCCCAATCTTGGGGTTTGTTCATATGAAACTTAACCCCACAGGGGATAGGTCAAGCCTACTTAAAATTAGGCCTAGGAGTCACCCCCAAGGGACCTCTTTTGTTGCTCAGATGTGGCCTCTCTCTCCAGCCAACACAACAAGCAAACTCATTGCCCTCCCCCATCTACGTGAGACATGACTTCCAGGGGTGTGGACCTTCCTGGCAACGTGGGACAGAAATCCTAGAA
>PVIY010027618.1:0-33993 GCA_004026745.1 Myrmecophaga tridactyla
CCAGGGACCCATCTTGAGGTTGTGAGTTTCCGGAAAGTTACCCTAGTGCATGGAACCTTTATAAAATCTTATATAATGCTCTAGGTGTTCATTAAGATCAGCAGGAATGATTTTGGTTGGGGTTTGGCAAGTTATTGTAGGTAGCAATGTCTAACTGAAGGCTGCAAAAGGGTGACCTCCAGAGTAGCCTCTCGACTCTCTTTGAACTCTCTCAGCCACTGATACCTTATTTGTTACATTTCTTTTCCCCCTTTTGGTCAGGATGGCATTGTTGATCCCATAGTGCCAGGGCTGGACTCATCCTTGGGAGTCATCTCCCACACCACCGGGGAGACTTTCACCCCTGGATGTCATTTCCCACGTAGGGGATTGGGCAAAGATTTCACTTGCAGAGTTTACTTTTTTTCATACTCTTATAATGAAATTGACTGTATCTTGTATTTAAATGTATCTTTTACCCATTCATAATTTTATAAAATGATGCATTGGTCACTTAGAAAATATTGATTCCCTAAATTATGAAGGTTTTCCAAATGTTGACACATTTTATTATATGAAATTTTTTAAATCAAAATTATTAAGATCATCACAGAACTCATCAAAAAAGTCTCCTAAGCATTAGGAAGTTGTCAGGCTCATGATGACAGATGCAAGTTTAACAGAATTCTAATTTTCTCTTGAAAGCTGGAATTTTATCTTTGGCAAAAAATACTGTCAGTTGTTTTCCTTGAAATGACAGGCTTACTTCATTATTTTCAAGAAAATGAACGTCAAATCCCCAAGTCTAAATAACTGTGGTTTGTCTGTCATTTATTCTTTTCAGTAAAAATGGTCATCCACAAAAAAAGTGGTTAGTTCAAATCACAATTTATTTTCCTTGAGACAACCATTGTATTTTACTGAAAGACAGAAGTGCTTCATGCATCCTTTCCTTTTTGTCATATAGACTGTTAAAAAGACGTGTACTCAAATGCCAAGATTTAATGAAATTAATAATCTTAATAATTAAGAATGTAAGGGTGCTCTTCAGTTAAAACTGGCTTTTTAGTGTTTCTTTTACTGGTGTGCAGGTGGCACTAGCTGTTTCACTCACCATTGCTTTTGCACCAACAGTGCAATGGTCAACATGATGAAAAAGGCAAATAATATTTTATTATTATTATTATTATGAAAATAATTTTGACCTTGCAGACCCTCTGAAAGGTCTGGAGAACCACACTTTGAGAATCACTAAGTTAACTAACACCCTGCCCTGGGAGGATGTGTAATATGAGATGATACATTTGCCTTATTTATTAAACAACTTTTGTTAAGTTTTCTGCCCCTTCTCTCTCTCTAAGCCAACTCAGCAGGTGAACTCACTGCCCTACCCCCTATATGAGACATGACTCCCAGGGGTGTAAATCTTCCTGGCAAAGTGGGACAGGACTCCTGGGATGAGCTGGGACCCAGCATCATGGGATTGAGAAAGCCTTCTTGACCAAAAAGGGGAAGAGAAAAATGAGATAAAATAAAGTTTCAGTGGCTGAGAGATTTCAAAGTGAAGAGGTTATCTTGGAGGTTATTTTTATGCATTCTATAGATATCACTTTTTAGTTTACGGTGTGTTTGAATGGCTGGAGGGAAGTACCTGAAACTGTTGAGCTGTGTTCCAGTAGTCTTGATTCTTGAAGACAATTGTATAATGATAAAGCTTTTATAATTGTGACCAAGTGATTCTGAAAACCTTGTGTCTGATGCTCCTTTTATCCAGAGTATGGACAGATGAGTAAAAAAATATGGATAAAAACTCAATAAACAATAAGGGAGGGTAAGTGGTAGAATAAATTGGGTAGATTAAAATACCAGTGGTCAATGAGAGGGAGGGATAAGGGGCATGGGATGTATGAGTCTTTATTCTTTTTGTTTATTTTTCTGGAGTGATGCAAATGTTCTAAAAATGATCATGATGATGAATACACAACTATGTGATGATATTGTAAAACACTGATTATACCCCATGTAGGGGCTGTAAATGTGTGAAGATATCTTGATAAAAATATTTTTTTTAAATCTGCGCCTTGCATTCATTCATTCAGTACATTTTAATTGAGCATCCACTATGTGCTAGCCCTAAAGATACAGCAGTGAACATAACAGAATGTTTCTGTCCTCAAATAATTTATTTTTTCAACAGAGGAGGAGGGAATTTGGAAAATAAACAAAAAACTAAAGATATAGTATGCCAGGGACCAGGGAGTGATGAGAGCTTTGAATGAAAATGAAGTAGGGAAAAGGAGATAGAGTGAAAGGGTATGCTGTTTTAAAGAGTAGCCAGGGAAGGCCTCTCTGATGAGGAGATGACCAAGCAGAATGTTTAAGAAAGTGAGGAGCAAGCCATGAGTATGTCTGATGGAGGACCCCTCAGTCAGCAAGAACAGCCAAGTGTAAAGTCCCCAGTTGGGAACATACATGGCATGGCGCAAGAACCACAAGGTGACAGAGTGGCTAAAATAGAGTGAGCAAGAGGACGAGGAGCAGGAGTTGAGGTTAGAGGTGTAACTCAAATGAAATTGGGCCTGTATAAGGACTTCCTTTTACTGAATGAGATTGAAAGACATTGGAATGCTTTGAGAAGAGAAGTGATATGATATTACATGGATTTTTTAAAAGATCACTTTTGCTGCTCTGTGGGGAATACCAGAAGGTAGAGGAGATGATCGCGGGGCAAGAATGGAAGCAGTAATCAATTAAGAGAATATTGCCATGATCCAGGTGAGAGATGACAGTGGTGGGGACCATAGTGGTGGCAGTGAACGTGGTGAGAAGAATATACCATGATGTATTCTGGATATATTTTAATGGGAGAATTGGTGGAATTTTCAGAGGGATTGATGTGTATGTGAACAAAATGAGTCAAGGTCTTGTTTTGTTTTGTTTTGTTTTAACTTGCATGGAGACAAAAAATGTAAGTGCCGTTTACTGAGAGAAAGTCTGCAGGAAGAGCAGGTCTAGAGACAAAGAAACAATTTAGCTATAGAAATGTTGAGTTTGATATGAGTTGAAGTTAAGACAGCTGAATGCATGACTCTGGGGTTAGGAGAGAATCTGGGCTAAAGAAGCAAACTTGGAGATTTTCAGCCTATAAACGTTATTTAAACAATAGAACAGGATGTTTTCATCTAAGGAGAGAGTTTAAATAAAAAAGAAAGGAAGAAAAGAGGTTGAAAGATTGTGCCCCGGGACACGGGAACTTTTAAAAGTCAAAGGGGTGAGGAAGAGCCAGCAAAGGAGAGTAGCCAAGGAGAAAGGAAGAAGAAAAACATAGAAAGCAAAGTGAAAAAAAGGTATATATTCAGGAGAGTAACTGGGTCAAATGCTGTTGAAAGGTTGAGTTAAATGAGGACTGAAATTAAACACTGGATTTAGCAACATGGAGGTCATTGGTAACCTTGTCAACAGTGATTTCCTTTGAATGCTGGAAATAAAATCCTAACTGGAATGGGTTGAAGGGAGAAATAAAGAAGAAATGGAGGCCTTTATGTACAATCATTTTAAGGAATGTTGGGTTAAGGGGGGCAAAATGGATGAAAAGTTAGAAGAGGATGTGGGACTAAGGAACTATTTTCTTAAGATGGAAATTATTATAACATATTTGTATGCTGATGGTAAAGATGAAACAATTGAAGATGCTGGAGAAAAAGGGAAGAACAGTTGGAGCAATGTCGGTGAGCAGGTGAGAAGAGTTTGGGTCCTATGCACAAGTAGAGGGGTTAACTTTATACACAATTATGGACAGTTCACCTGGGGTAAGAGGAAGGGTGGCAGAGAATACAAGTACAAATATAGGCTAACTAATAGATGTGAGGATGGAAATTGAGAAAGTTCTCTTCCAGTTACCTTTAACTTCTCAATGAACTATAAAGCAAGACCTTTGGATGAGAGAGAGGATTAAGAAAGCACTGGAATCTGTAGGAAAGGGGGAAGTATGTCTTCTGGGAAAGTGGGAAAGTGGGGATGTAGGATTGCAAGGCACTAGTAAAGACCCAGCAAAGTTTCTTGATAATGAGTTTAAAGTGAAACCAGTCAACATTGATATGTGTTTTCTTTGGCCAACTTTGGCCACTTGGTTGCAGGCTTGGAACAAGTTGGATTTACCCAAGTTTGGAGTTTTCCCAGGAGAGTATGACAGAGGGAGAATGAGAAAGTTGCCAGGTTATCTATAAGAGAGTAATTAAAAATGATGGAATCTAAGGTCAAATAAAAAGGGAAGAAAGGCCAGAATAATTCAATACATTTAGAAATATGCAATCAACATATGAGCAAGACATTCTTTTCAAACACCCATCTATTTGATCATCTAATCAGTAACAAAGAAAACATCACTAAATTCTCCAAAGCAGAATCCAAACAAAAAGCAGGCCATATTCTCCAATAACAAATGCTGTGTAGAAAAGAGTTAACGTAGCAGGCCTGAGACTGCTATCCTTAGAAAGGCCTGCTTGCACAATTGGTTCTTGGCTAGAGTCTGGGAACTTGGTTGGTAAACAGTTCCATACATTGATATGAAACTTACCCCTAACTGATAAGGGTGGCTTATCAAGCCTAATCTATTTGTGCAAACAACGTGGTTGATACTAAACACCTGCTTTCCTTCTGGGTGTATGAAATGCTAGGCAGAGGTCACCTCAATGATCAGCCCCCAATTAAAATCTTGGCCACCGAGTCTCTAATATGCTTC
This sequence comes from Myrmecophaga tridactyla, assembly GCA_004026745.1. Classification (NCBI taxonomy): domain Eukaryota; kingdom Metazoa; phylum Chordata; class Mammalia; order Pilosa; family Myrmecophagidae; genus Myrmecophaga; species Myrmecophaga tridactyla. Next base: position 4,721 of record PVIY010027618.1, read on the forward strand.
CTTGGGCAGAAATATTGCATGTATGTTGTTGCATTTTTGTTCCTGGGGGAAGAATGCACTCTGTGTGACCCCTCATGGGAGGGAGAAAGCATAAGGAAGCGTGCACATGGTTTCCTCCAGACTCTGTGTGTGTTGTTTTTCTTTTTGCTCTGGTTGTGTATCCTTGCAATGTCACTGTAGTAAATCTTAGCCATAGGTACAACTATATGCTACGTCTCATGGGTCCTTCTAGTGAATCTCTCTGAATGTGGGGAGTGGTCTTGAGGACCCCCACCACAGACACTACAACTTTGAAAGTAAAAAACAGAGAGCCAAACAAAGTGTCCACTTGTAAAGTTAAAAAAAAAACTATCTAAATAATGCTTGTGTGGAAAAGAGAATCAAATCTGGTGTTTCAAACTATTGAGAAATGAAGGGCAGTAAGAGAACTATGAATCAAATGCTGCAGAATGAAACCAATGGGGTGTTCATACACACAGATGTAAAAAGCTTGAATAATTTTACTAGAAAATTGAAAATATAAAAAAAAACTTTCAACTCAAAAGCTAGAGTGAAACAACAAAATTAAAGTAATTGGTAAAAATAAAGAGAATTTAACAGAATTTTAAAAGGTTGTTGATACCAATAAAAAAAGCATATTCTTTAAACAAACAATAAATAATCTTTTTAAAATCCTCATTAAAGAAAAAAAGGCAGATACAAACTATCTTGGGACTAAGAAATAGAAGACGAATTCAGAAAATTCTTTTAAAATTTAGGTGGATACTGTTTAACTTTATATAAATGATTTTTAAATATAGATGAACTGAATAATTTTCTAGAAAAAGTATAAGTTACTGAAATTGATTCAAGAAACAGTAGAAAATCTGAATAAATGAATAACCATTGAAGATATTTAAATGGTAATCAAAGATTTAAAAAGCCACCAGGCCTGGAAAATTTAATGGGAGATGTCTCTAAGCCTCCAAAGAACAGATAATAAACAGTTCTCCTTGTTATACTGTTAAATAACTTATAAAAATATTGAGTTTCCAACTCTTTCTCTGATACTAATTAGCATTACCCTAGTATTGATACCAGACAAAAGCAGTTCTATGAAAGAAAGAAAGGAAGGAAGGAAGGAAGGAAGGAAGGGAGGGAGGGAGGGAGGGAGGGAGGGAGGGAGGGAAGAGGGAGAAGTAGGAAAAGAGAAAAGAAGGAAAAGCTATGAGTCAATCTCAATTATGAACACAGATACTAAAATCCTAAATAAAATCTTAACATTTTGACCCTAACAACATATTGAATGAATGATACATCAAGATAAGGAATAGGGAAAAATTCCCAGAATATTTTGCATTATAGAAGAACTTAATAAAACAAGAGCTGAAGGCAAGGTGATAAAGCAACAGAATAAGGGAGATGTGGGACTAAGGAAAAATGTTATATACATGCAACATACAAAAAAATACAGAAAAAGATCTGTGTTTTTTCATTTCTGGGAATATTAGACAATAGATATCCTTTTAAAACTCCCCCACTGGGAGGCATTATAGAAAGGTTGGATAAAATATAACAAACTCCTATTAAATCTAGAGCTAAGCTCAAAGGAAGTACAGAAGTCCCCAGGGTCCAAAAATGTAGAGGCTGCTGCAAACCAGAGCAGTGAGTAGTCAATAATCGTTTGGGCTGCTCTACCCCAGGTTGGATTTTTTCTCAATCTTGGTAACCACAAGACCACTAGAGTCTACGGTCTGCTGAAACAGGAGCGAGACTGGGGTCCAAACAAGGCTCAGATCCTCCTGTGGTTATCCTCAGTGAAAAGGCTAACTACAAAAGCAATCCTACCAGAAATGGTGATACAAAGAAGCTTGATTGACTTGGACTTGCTTAGGATAGGAAAAAATCTTCCCTTAACCATAGGCTTACCCTCAGACAAATCAGGGCTAGAAAATCCAGTATCTACAGTGTGTCTTCTTGTCTTGCCCCCTGTGCTGAAACTGCTCTGACAATGGTTACAATTAATCCGCTAATTGCCAAACCCAATGGACATTTTTCTATCTTTACTTACTGCATTTTCTTGAGGCATGTGACACTGTGGTCCATTAGTTCCTTCTAGAAAGTCTCTACTCTCCAACAGCATTATACTCTCCCAAGCCTCTTTTCACCCCTTGAATGGTGTTTCTCTGTCTCCTTCATATTCTTCTCTCTTTCTAAATAATTTTTTTTCTTTTTCACAAATAACCAACATTTATTTCCTTGATTCTAGGTATCATTTATCTCAGTAAAAAAGGCAAGGAGTCAGTCAGATAGTTTTGTACACAGAATCCCTTCCAAAAAAAATGGGTCTGTGAAGTCACACTAGGGAACCTCAGAGCTACATAGATGGTTACAGTTTTGCTTAAAATGGCTCCCTCTCCCCCCCAAAAAAACTGAATTGATTGTCAGCTCCCTCCCTCTCTGATGAAAAAAGTTTAAAGTATTTACAAACTTTTAAAGTGTTTTATTAAAAAAAAAAAAGTGGGGGGGTGCGGTGGGGGGGCTGGTAATAATAAGGTCTTGACCCAGAAGGCTGGGATGGAGAGAAGGGGTCAGTGTTGGAACATGCTAGTGACCCATGGGAGGCTGTGAGTGAAGCATCCCTGAGTAGGCCCACCCATTGATGGGCAGTCCCCAGCTCCTGAGTCCCAGTGTGAGCTGAATAAATAACATCCTGTGATTGCAGCATCTAGAAAGTATACCTGGGCATGGGTGAGAAGGTGGAACCTGTGGGTGTGAGCAAAGGGCTTTCCTGGGGGCAGGACCATGAGAGCCTCTGGGGGTATCTCTCTGGTAGTCCAGGCTTGCTTGATACACAGGGCTCAGAAAAGAGACTTCTGAGCCACTGCAGAGGCTCCCCTTCTGGGAGAGGACAGGATGTCTATTTCTTCCAGCCTCCCTGAGCAAGGTCAGATTCAAGATGAGGAGGTCCTATAGCTGCTCTCAGGCTGGATGCTGGCCTCCTTGTCTGGGGAGCTTGCCTCTGCCTGCCTTTCTGTCCCTTCAAGTGTCAGCTGGCCCATGTATCCAGCTAGCTTCCTCATGCTCACAGCCTCAGAGTCTCGCTGGATATCAGGGACCCCATCTGGACCACCTTGTCTGGTCACAGGAGATGAGGTCCGAGTAAGAGGACTCGACCTCCAGCATGCCTATCACATCGTTCTTCAGGCCTGGTTTAATTCCTTTTTCCTATTTGCATCCCTTCTGATTTCCACTGTTGACTAATCAATGTGGAAATTCTGCGGGTTTGCTGCTTCATTGTGCCTGGCCTGCAGTGTCTCCCCCATCTACCTCATTCTTTTTTAACATGCCATATTCAGTCTTTGAACTCTTTACATGCTCTTTCATCTTGATTTTATCTGACTTCATGGATTTAACCATAGGTGCTTCTTTTACTGTGTCCTAGCCCAGAGCTGTCACCTGGACTTTAGAATACTTTATCCAAATTCCTGCCACAGGGCCTTCTTGGGTGTCCCATGGCACTTGTGACCCAAAAAGTACAGAACAGAACGTGTCATCCTTTTCCCTGAAATCTCCTTCTTCTTTGTCTTCCATCTCACCAAACAGCATGCAGTCATCAAAGCCAAAAACCTGGAGATTACCCTAGAGTTCTCCTCCCACCCTCCACAATCAATCAAACATGATTCCTGATAATTATGCCTACTAAGTATATTTCAAACCCACCACCCATTTCTCTAGCTCAGCTTCCACTACTTTAATTCAAGCCCTCATCATCTCCTTTAAAGATCATCACAAAAAACCCCTAACTGGTCTCTGCTTCTAGTCTTGTCAGCCTTACATCTGATCCTGGTGCACCTGAGTGCTTTATCTAAACTGCAAAACTGACCTCCTTACTTCCTTTTTGAAAACCTTCCACAGTGCCCATTTCCTACCAAGTTCCACAGCATGGAAGAGGCAGCTGAGAATCGCAAGGAAGTCCTTCTTGAGCTGGTTTTTGGTTGCCTCTCTAGTTTCTTTCCATAATAACACATTATTCACCAGTAATAGCAGCAAGGCTTACAGTTATCCACACAACCCACACTGTTTCTTATATCCTGGCTTTTGCTCATGCTGTAGCCTCTGCCGTCCCTGTCCTCAGCTTCCTGACCAGTTACAATTTGTCTTTCAAGACTCAACCTGTCTCATCTCTTCCAAGAAAACTCTTCCTCTCTTCCCATAGTTCCCTGCAAGCATCTCCAACAAACATGATTGTGTCCTTGTATGTTTTTTAACTCACCACCTGAGCTTCTTAAGGGAAGAGACTCCATCTTATTCAATGTTGCATCTTAGCATATAGGAGGAGCTCAGTAGGGATTTATTGCCTGAACTGAATGTGAAACACAGATAATAAATTTTTTTAATCAAACAATGACATATTGATTTTTTCATTATTATTATTATTACATGAGCAGGCACTGGGAATCAAACCCAGGACTCCGGCGTGGCAGGCGAGAACTCTGCCAGTGAGCCACCATGGCCTGCCCATGACGTATTGATTTTGTATAAATGAGAAATGTTCTTTATTATAAAATTTCAACAGCAAAGTGCAAATAAGAAAGCCAAAAATCCCCCAGAGTCCTGCCACCTGGCCAGCTGTTAAAAGATACAGTGGTAGAGATAGAGAATATAACAATCCAGATACCTAATTTCATAAAAACAGAGTTGGGCTATACATGCTATATCTAAGAAAACATATGAAATTTAATAATACTACAATTTAACTTGAGAAAAAAACTGAAGTAAATCCACAGTAATTTTCTAAACCTTCAATGAACATTTCTTTACCACAAGCAATATCACTGAGCTTTCAAAAGTGATTCCAACTCCCAAGCAAGTGATCTGCATTTGGCAGAGTAGTTAACAATTTTAATTATTGTGTAACTCTGGGATTGGTTGGGGAAGTTCCCAAGAGTAAAGAAAAGTTTTACTCAGAAACAGAGTGTATTGAGTAAGCAACGGGGAGTTCAAAAACAATTATTAAGAGTCTCACTGTTTAAAAAACTTCGCAAAATTAGTTTTCATTACATTAGCTCTTTGTTCAATAAAAAGACTTCTAAAGTGGCTCGTTTTAGAATTTAATAAGCTTCTTAAAAGTGATGCAAATATTTCTTAAGTCCTGAAATAAGCTTTCCACTGTGCTCAGATACGCCATCTGTAAAGGTTGATTGCAATCAACGGAATTTAACAATGCACCTAAATCGAAGGATTACTTAGTGGATACCTTACAATGTAGGAGTCATTCCTGCATTCCTTTTCGGGAATGTATGACCTGCCAGAAGTATATTTATTCATTCAGTAAATATTTTTTCAGCAAAAGATGACAACAAACCGGGCACTATGCAATACAAGGTGGTTATGATGTATACATTATACCAAGGGTAAATGAAGAGTTAAAATGTCACTTTGGTCTGATATAAATATAGAGCACAAATATCCTTTTATTTCTGAAGGCTTCATCATTATCCCTCCTCTGCTCCCTTCAGAAGAGTTCTTTGATCTTTCCTCTCTCTTTCCAAAGCACCTTGTACATCTTTCTTCCCTATGGGACAACAGGTATCTGAAGGGCATGGCTAAGTCTTGGTTATCTTTTCTTTCAGGTTATCTAGTGTTTGGCATTAAATATTTGATGGATGGAAGAAAGAAGGAAGAAAGGAAGGAAAGAAGGAAGGAAGAAAGGAAGGAGGGGGAAGAATGAACAGTGGGAGGGAGGGAGGAAGGGTGGGAGTGAGGAAGGAAGAGAAGGAGGGAGGAAAGAAGGATATATGAAAGAGAATTGATATTGGAGAATGGCCTTAAAAGATGAGTAGCTTCCAACAGGCAGAGATGGTAGAAAGAACATTCCAGATGAGAAGAAAACATGAGGAAAATTATGGTAGGACAAAAGCCCAAGACTCACCAAGGACTTGGCAGAACAGTTTGACTGGAGTCAGGAATAGCTTGGGATAAAACTGAGAATGTGAGTTGCCACAAGACTGAAGGGAGGCCTATAAGTGAGGCTAAGGAGTGAGGATGTTATTTATTAGCCAGCAGAGATCAAATCTATAGAATAGTAGAAGGTAAGATGAGGTAAGCAGACAGGTTGGGAAAGTGTCACAATAGAACAGAGAAGTAACAGGGCTCATCAGTAGGATATTGGAACTGAATACGAAAGAGAAAAAAATTATGAAAAAGAATTACATCTCATATTTGGTGTCTGATAACAGCATGAATCAGGGTGGGCCTTAATTGATGTGCTGGTTTGAAGCTTTATGTGCCCCAGAAAAGCCATGCCCTTTAATCCTCATTCCGTGTTGCTGTGTGGGATCTTCTTCACTGTTTCCATGGAGATGTGACCCACCCAATTGTGGGTGGTAACTTTTGATTAGATGGTTTCCATGGAGATGTGTCTCCACCCATTCAAGGTGGGGTTGCTTACTGGAGCCCTTTAGGAGGGAACCACTTTGGAAAATGCTTAGAGCCAACAGATTCCACGCAGCCAGGAATCTTTGGAGATGCAAAAGGAAAATGCCCCTAGGCGTTTTCCTTCTGTGAAATGAGGAGAGAAAGCTAGCACACATTGCCACGTGTCCTCCCAGCTGAGAGAAACCCTGAACTTCATCGGCCCCTTCTTTGGAGTTAACGTATCTTTATCTGGATGCCTTAGTTTGGACATTTTCATGGCCTTAGAATTGTAAACTTGCAACTTAATAAATTCCCTTTTTTAAAAGCCATTCTGTATCTGGTATATTGCATTCTGACAGTTTATAAACTAAGACAGTCAGTATTACTGGAGGCCTCATAAACAGAAGTCAGAGAAAGGCATAGGAAGGAACTAGAAACTGGAAGTCAGTGGAAACTGGAAGAGCAGACACAGGAGGAGGTCAAGGACATCACCGTGTGGTAAGAGGCAAGCCAAGGAACCCCAAAGATTGAGGCAAGCCATCGTCAGAATGTTACAGACTTCAGGGACAAAGTAGAGCTTTGCGAACACCTTGACTTTGGATTTCCAGTCTTCAAAACCATAAGGCAAAACTGTTGTTATTTAAGTCAACCAACTGTACAGTATCTGTCATAGCAGCCTGGCAAATGAAGACAGGCTGAGAAGGGATTTGCCAAGTGGACAAGAGAAAAAAGGAAATATCAAACATCCCCTTTTTAAAGAAATGTTTCTTGATAGCAAATAGAGTATTCCCAAAAGGCTGCAAATGGCTACAGACTTGTTCATTAAGTTGGTTACAATATTCAGATACTGTAAGTTAAGATAGAGCTGGATGGCTTATTTGGGGGGAAATTTCAATTTCTGACTACATTTTCTTTTGTAATACTATATGTAACAATGAGATTTTAAAAAAGAAGACAAAAAAAAGCAGACTCTGCTTTAACCAGATATCGGCAGCACATCAAAAGAAGCCACCATTCTGGGAGACAGTCTGAGAGTATTAAAGTTAGAATAATTTTCAAGTAAGGTCATAACAACATCCAAATCTGGTGTTTGAGGGTGCTATTTTTCCCATCAGTTTTTTTTTTCCTCTTCTCATGGATTGTGCCATTATTCCAGTCCCTTAAGATCTAAAACAAAGATATATTAGTAGAATTGAATCAACACATATTTAGGCATTGAGGGTGTGTATGTGTGCATGTGCACGTGTGTGATTAAAATAGTCATTGTACCAGAGACAGCCTAAACATTTTGAGCTGCAAGCATCTGTCTAGAATCTTTTCTTTCTGGTTAACGTTTTGAAGTCGTTATCCAGCTTGAGTAATTACAAGAAAGTGTTGTTTTATGGTCTATTTTTATTCCTCAGACATTAGAATTTGCTGCTCTTAACATCAGTTTTCTATATGTAAGTATTAAGGAAAGAATAAAAAAATATACCCCTGAGCAACATTTCTTCTTCACTTCAGTCACATTTTGCTGTTTAATGTCCACACCTCATCTGTTGTGTGTGGAACAGCCAGTAAATTTTCAGTACTGACGTTGTTTATGGGTCTGATTTTTTACTTCTCTTTCTTTCTTTGCTCTGTGGTTGATATGTACATGACATAGTCCTATTTAAAGCAAAGTCAAGGTGTTCAAGGCCAGGAGATGTTTGAAATCAGTGATAATCACTGTTTATTCAAATAACTTGTAGAGAATTCTTCTACATCACCTGGTACCTGCATATGCTCTTCTTCAAATTCTTATCCCTCAAAACTTATTTCAGTTGAATATATATTTATTTTTTTATTCACTCATGGAATAAACACTCATTTAATATCTATCATATGCCTACTAGTTATGTCTACAGCTAAAAAAGGAAAACAAGGTCACCATCCTCAAGGAATTGAAAGTCAAATGGGAAAATCAATCAGGTCAAAAAATACAAATATCTATAAAACAACATGAATACAGGGGACAGACTTTGGGTGGGTTGGAACAGTCTCCAGATGTAGGAATTCAGTCATGAAAGATAAGTAGGAATTTGTCAGAGAAACCCCAATATTCTGCATACACAAGGAGCCAAAGAATAATAACAAAACAAACAAACAAACAAAATGGCACATTCAAGGAATTGCCAATAGTTTAGGGAAACTAGATTGCTGAAGGGTGGGGCAAAGGGCAGAAGATAAAACCAAAAAGACTGTCAGAGGCCAGATCCTGAAAGGATTTGGAAACTATGCTGGTGGATTTTGATATTGCCCTGCAGGAGCAGGGCAATAGAAGAACTTTAAGCAAGAAAGACATGGGATGAGATACATGTCAGAAAAAATTATCTCCAGGCAATCCCCAGGGGCAGTTTGAAAGGGATTGAAACAGAAGACATGGGGTCCAATTAGGAAGATGTTGCTAATCCAAATGCGGAATTATGAGGTCCCAAACTAAGGATAGAATTACCTATTCCTAATTCAAGTCTACCTTTCAGGCTGTATTCAAAAAAGAGAGAATGTGATTAGTTTAGACATCTGTTACAAGCTACCTCTCTGGGTTGTCTTGAGGGTCATAAAAGTGATACATGTACACTGTCTAGCAGAGTGGCTTGTCACTTGGTAGGTGCTTTGGGACACCTCCCTTTCTCCTTCCACCTATAGAAAATATTTAACTTTTGTTCACTTACCCTTTTTCATGATGTCACATGATGCTCCTGGGGGCCATGTGTATGTCTGTGAGAATGAGAGCAGCCAATGATAATGAAGATAACTCAAGAGCTATGAGGGAGAGGAGACTGAACCATGTGACGCAAAGGAAATCTGTAAACTTGTTTGGGCATTAGTTTTTTTCTTAATTAATTTCTTTAATTGAACAAAAAAGTCATAAATTGATATTAATTGTAAAATAAAAATTCAGGGCAGTGCAATGATGGCTCAGTGGCAGAATTCTCACCTGCCATGCTGGACACTCGAGTTCGATTCCTGGTGCTTGCCCATGCAAAAAAAAAAAAATTCAAATGCCAAAGTCTATTTTAAAAAAGTGAAAATTCTGCCCTTTCCTATTCCCATCATCGCAAATACAGAGTGTTAAGAATTTTTGTAAATCTTTAAAGAATTTTTTTATGCATTTAAACATGCAGGCACATAATTTGGTTGTTTTTTGTTTGTTTTGTTTTACAAAAATATCACACTAGACAAATTGTTTTGCAAATTGCTTTTTCCACCCAAATATATGCTTTGGAGATTATTCCATGTTAGTATCTAAAGAGTGAACTTGTTCTTTCTAACCAAAGCAGAGAATTCATAGTATGGCTAAACCATACATTTCACCATCCCTTACTGATGGACTTTAAGGTTATTATTATCATCATTATTACTATCATTGCTATTAGAAAGTGCTACAATTCCCATTCTTGTACATTTATCTTTGAATAACTGTACAAATACTTCTGCATAATAGAATCCTAGGAGTAAAATCACAAATGTGTGTTTTAAACTTTCATAAACAACATCAGGCATTTCTTTTGCCCAGAAATTCTCAGTTGGGTGAGGGAGAGCTGCCTCTCTGCGTTGCCTAGGAAACTTTTCAAAACAACCCACACCCACTCCCCCTGGGTGATTCTGGCATGCCAACCCCATCAGATTCTTAGAGGGTAGGAAAAGAGGGAGAAGTGATGTGTGCAGCTCCCTGGGTGAATTTGTTCCATGCCTTCCTCTCTCAGGGGCCATTGCTTTGGCTCTTCTAATTAGGAGCTTGATGCGCCGAGTTAATTCACTTCCCAGGTGAGAGCCCTCATCATCTAGGCTACAATCCCCATGAAAGAAAGCATTCCCTTAATATTTGCAGACCCTGTATTCTCCAAGAAGCCACTCTTTGTCCCCTGAGTCAACATTGTTTATTGAACACTTCCTGGTACAAAAAATTAGCACAGACAGAGGTCAGCGATGATCCACAAAGTAGGAGTGTAACTGAGAAGTTAGGATTTAACAAATGATTATGACTACTGAATCATTACATAGATGCTTTTTTACTTTCTAAAAGCTAATACCTGAAATTATTGAACTGTAATCCAGTTACCTTGATCTTTGATAATGATTGTATAACTATATAGCTTTCATCTTGTGATCTTGTTGTACCCCTTTTATCCATTTTTTTCACTTTAGAAACAGGGCAACCACCAATGCTAATGGAGGAACTTCATTCAGCTCAGAACTAACCATAGGCTTGGTTTTAGCACATTTCCACTCCTTTACATTTTTAAATTGTTTCTGCCTGTACTTGCTATTGAAATGGTAATGTCCCACTCACCCCTCCTTTCTGCTTATACTTGCTATTGAGATGGTAATAAGCCCACCTCCCCTTGTTAGAATCCATTAAAACCTTGAACTCAGATTCTGGGAGACAGATTTAAGGCCAATAGACCATTTGGTCTCCTGCTTTGCACCTAGCCACAAACCCTTTCTCTCTCTGAAACCTCGGTGTCAGGGACTGGCTGTTAAACGCATTGAGTAGAGAATCCACCGCTTTTGTCCTGTAGCAGGAGGATACCCAGGAGGTTTTCTATTTCATCTCCAGGGCTCCAATCCAAACTATATTTAAACCACCCCAGTAGGGCCTCACTTGCCTCACCTTAATTCCAGTTCTGCACCCCAGACAATTTTTCTGCAACCTCATCAAAAAGAACGTTGTTATTGATTTTTTTTTTGAAAAATGAAAAGAAAAACACATAAATGGACAAAACAGTATAGTTGTTCTCTATAAGCCAGAAACTTTGAATTGGACATAAAAGGCAAAAAGACTGCTATCCCTTTAAAAATAGTTAGGCAAACAATTTAATCTTCCTGTAACCTCTTTGTAAATGAAAAGTTTAACCTCAAGAGGCAATGCATTTTGCTAGAATTCAAAGGTCCCAGATTTAAAAGAAAGGACTAAACTTTAGAGGCTGGGATTAATTATCTAAGAAAAGAGAAATGGAAGTTGAAGATATTTTTTTAAATAGTTTCCAGGCACAGGAAACACAATTGTATGGAGGATGATCAATAACTGCTCTGTTACCATGAATGAGTGCCTTAGACATAGATTTGAATTACACATGAAGGCAGATTTAAATAATTTCTTAAAGCAAGCCTCCATCATAGACAGATAATAGAATATCTAAAAGAGAGATAATAGAGTATCTTTTTCTGTTAGAATGAGAATCTGTAACCAAGAAATTAGGATTTAAGGAATGATTTTGATCACTGAATCATATTCCTTTTTGGTTTCTGGGATACTGGAGTAGACAGAGGAATACTTGAAATTCCTAAACTATAATTCAGCTGCTCTGATATTTGAAATGATTGTAAAAGCCCTTATCTTGTGCCTTTGTGACTGTAAGAGCTGTTACATCATTTATCTGGTCATTTTCTTATAGGGCGAAGGACCTAATGCTAATGAAGTCAGCCATTAACTAGCCTCAGCCCCCAGACATTTGTAAATCATCAGCTGGATTTTTCTATTGAAAGATAACTTGTCTTCCTTCCTTTTGGCTTATATCTTTAGTATTGAAGTGATAGCTCTGCCTCCCCTCCTTTCAGCCTATGTTCACCTATTTAAATAATAATAATACTGTCTCCTTTTTTTATTTGAACTTGCTATTCAAAATGACCTCATCTCCACTTGCTAAAATACTTAAAAACCTTGAACCCCCTAAACTCGGGGAGACAGAGTTTGGGCTGCTAGGCCATCTGCTCTCCTACTACCCACCTAATAATAAATTCTTTTTCTGCTTGAAACCCCCGTGTCTCAGAAATTGGTTATTGAGCATGTCAAGCAAAAGAATCCATGGCTTTTGTCCAGTAACAAATTTATATAAATATTGTACCAAGTTGTGTGTAACCCAAGCATGTTAGCCTCCCCTACTTTCAAGGGTCATATTCTTCTGATATATATTAAGATAGGATTGCTTTTATATTATGTCCTCCCTTTCTGCATTGTTCATTCTAAAGTGGCTCCAATCCTGAAAAGCTGTCAAGGGCAGGTATGGACATCTGAAAACTGGTTATCAGAGAGCAATGCTCAATATCTTCTTCTCCTGATTGTCTAACAAGTAAATGTGAACCTCTCTCACTTCTCTCACTCTTTCTCTCTTTTACAGACACACACAGGAGTACTCACACACAACACCTTACTTTTAAGATGCAGCATGATCTAAATCTACAAGAAAAGAAATACTTTCTCCTTAATTCTTAATTGCCCTAATTTGCAAGGTTCTTCCTCTCACAATAAAATTAGTGCCTTCCATTATTTTGCAAAACAGTAATAATAATACTTAATAAAGTGCCTTGAAGCCTAGCTTCCTCTCCCATTCTTATATTGCTCCCTGCCTCCTCTCATCCTCCATACTCTTTCCCCACAAAGAAACAAGTGCCCCCCTACCCCATTGATGAGCCCTATACCTCTAGGTGGCTGCTTCCTTGACTGCACAAGGATCTTGTGCTGGTTTGAAACAGTTATGTACCCCAGAAAAGCCATGTTCTTTTAATACAATCCTGTGGGGGTAGATCTGTTGTGGTTGGGATCTTTTGATTAGGTTGTTTTCACAGAGATGTGACCCCCATCCATTCAAGGTAAGTCTTAATCTGCTTACTGTAGTCCTTTAAGAGTGAGACATTTTGGAGAGAACACAGACCCTTAGTAATGCCTGGAGAGCTGACACAGAGGGCAGAGATATAAAACCAGACACAGACATTTGGAGTTGCTAAGCTAAGAGATGAAACCCAGAGTCTGCCCCAAAGAACCTAAGTGAGGACTCACAGACACTTAGAGAGAAAGCCACTGGAAACAGAAACTGAGAAAGCCATTTGAAACCAGAAGCCAAGAGAGAAGTGTAGCAGACGTGGCCATGTGCCTTCCCATGTGACAAAGAAACTTTGGACATGAATGGCCTTTCTTGAGTGAAGGTATCCTCTTGTTGATGCCTGAATTTGGACATTTTCATGGCCTTAGAATTGTAACTTGTAACTTAACAAAACCCCTTTTTAAAAGTCAGTTCATTTCTGGTATATTGCATTCCAGCAGCTTTAGCAAACTGAAACAAGCCTGGTCAAAACTCTGAAATAACCAGTTGGAAAAATTCCCTTATATTCTTACCCAATGGTCACTGTGAACCCCATTCTCAATCCAATGGGAAGGAAAGGGGTGATTTTATTCTCTCGGTTACATCTGTGAATCAGGCAACTGTTACCAGACAAAGGAGGTGAATTCTTTGCCCAGTACACTCAATGACCAATTCCTGAGACACTGGAGTTTCAAAGAGAGAATGAGTTTATTGCTAGGCATGTAGCAGAAGGGCAGATGGCCTATTGGCCCAATATTCTTTCTCCCTGAATTGCAGTAATTCTGATAATTTTATAGTATTAAAAAGATGGGCAGGGTTTAGGATAAAGCACAGTGGCCCCATAAGATATAATTAGAGATGATCTAATTATTGAGCATTCACAGATTGATTACATGCTTAGTCACAGAACATATGTAAGAAGATGGCAGACTTAATATGATGATGAGTGTGATTTTTAGTATTATAATGAGATATAGGTGACTTACAGGCTAATGTCTAAGCTACTGCATATGTCAGGCAGGCCTATTTTGGTTAGATCCAGCTTTGGTCATTAAGATAACTTTGGATTTGGGGTGGGTTAGTTCTGGGCTGACTCAAGGTCCTTCATTAATAAACATTAGGGGCTGTCTTTAGTGATTACAAGACTCCAAAGTCAAAAAACAGGATAAAATGGGTACAAGTGAGGGTCAATCACAAGGATTTTACAATCACAAAGGCACAAGAAAAAAGCTATACAATCATTATCAGAGATCAAGGTGGTTAGATTACAGTTCAAAGATTTCGGGTATTTCCCTCTGTCTACTCCAATATAACAGAAAGCAAAAAGGAATATCTATATAATGATTCAGCAACCATAATCATCCCTTAAATCCTAACTTCTCGGTTACACAGCCCTCACTTCCTCTACACATTACAGAATTCATTCAAGGAAAAAATATACTAAATTTCAACCATGTATCTATCTGTCACTGGGGATACAGCAGTGAGCAAAACATAAAATCCTTGCCCTTAGGGAAATTACATTCTGGTGGGAAGAGAAAGGTCAATAAACAAGGCTACTAGAGAGTACTATCAGTGTATTGCAATTTCAAATAGGGTGGTTGTATCATTCAAGGTCCAGTCAGGAGACAGAAACTTCACCAGATAAATTTAATATGAAGAACTAATAACTAGTTATTACATTGCTAACTAGCTGATTGGGTAAAAAAGAACTCTAAGTTATCTCACAAGTAAACTGCAGGAAGCAGTTTCCATCACAAGGGCCAAAGAAACAAAGGGAAGAAGTTTGAAATAATAAATCAACCAGACAAGAAATGATGGCAGCAGTGAGTTTAGCAAAATGGTAAGAGTCTATATATATTTTGAACATCAATTCAATAGGATTTGCTGACAGTTGGGGAATAAGAAAAAGAGCAGAGTCAAGGATGAAGTCAAAGTTTTCTGGCATGAGCAGAAGGATAGAGTTTCTGATTACTAAGATGGGAAAGACTACATGAGAAACAGAGCTGGAGATGGTGATGGAATCAGAAGCTTGGTTATGAATATTTTAACATTTACGATACTTATTAGACATCTAAGTGGATGTGTCAAGTAGGAACTTGGATATGAATCTGGAGGTTGGGAAAGCGGTATGGATGGAGATATAATTCAGGGAGATAACAGTTTATAGGTAGCATTTAAAGCTATAAGAATCATAGTGAACTAAAAATTCATAAATCCAACAATCTGACTGGTAGTGCATAAATTCCCTCCATGACATTTTTTTACAAACTGATTGCCTATGTGTCAAGCAAAGGGCTTGGATAAACATCACAAGCATTATAAAGTTCTGGCTGAAATTCACAGGCAAAGGTCAGTCACAGAAAATAACCCAGCGTTCCTGTCTCCTGCCATCCCATAAAGCAGCATGCTTGGGCCAGAAACTACTAAACACATGATGAATTGTGCTCCACGAGAGGGTCCCCACCTTCCTACTGATCTCCCAAGAAGCACTTGACCAAGCTTGTGACTATGGCACCCTCATGGCAATGAGAGGAGCCTTTCTAACAGATAGTGCATCCTGCAAATGGATGCCAGCTGACCAGCATATCATTGGTGACATCACCTTCCTTTGGGAGGTAAGGGAGCCAGTGTTCCACCAGGCTCTGAGGATTCCCAGCAGACAATTGTATTTGTCTCTCCTCACCAACACATACTTGAACTCTACCAGTGACTGGGAACTACCTGTCTTAGTTTCCTGGCTGCCATCACAGATACCATGAAATAACTTGGTTTAAACTATAGAAATGTTTAAACATTCATGGTTTGAGGGCTAGGAGAAGTCCAAAATCAAGGAGTCAACAAAGTGATGCTTTCTCTATGAAGATTTTGGCATTCAGGGGCTGGCTGCCAGTGACCCTTCTATCCTTAACTTTTCCATTCATATGGCAATGCACATGGTGGCATCTTCTCCTTTGTCTTCTGGGGTCTATTGACTTCCTGTTTTCTCCCTGCGGCATCCAGTAACAAGGTTAAACCCATCCAGATTCAGTTGGTCAACCTTAACTAAAAATAATGTCCTCAGATGAATAAAAGATGAATGAATTAAATAAAAAAATAATATCCTCAAAAGGTCCTGCTTATAATGGGTTCACACCCACAGGAATGGATTAAGATTAATAACATATTTTTCTGAGGTATATAATTCAAATTATCATATTACATAATTCCATATCTAAGCAAAATTGATCACTAGAAAATTATTTCTTATACTTAAAGAATTCTGGGCTTCTGAAACCTTCATCTAGTGGTCATGGTTCTATGATTTGCAGTCAGACTGAACAAGCCTAATTTCCTTTACATATGCCAGCCCTTCACATATTGGAAAGAAGTCATATGATCTCAAGTCTTCTCACTTCCAGGTTAAACATCTGAGTTCTTTTATCTATTACACATATGACAGTTTTGTTCCCCTTCTCTAATCACGTTCCTTCCTCCCCAAACACTGTCTTGTGTGTCAACCTATTTCTTTTTCCAACATTTTATTATGAAAACTTTCAAACATGTAGCAATATTGAATTTTACAGCACATTTTAATATTTGCCTGTACATACGTCATCCATTTATCCACCCCTCTATCCATCCATTGCTCCATCTTATTTTTTGATGCATTTCAAAGTAAATTGCAGACATCCATGCACTTCCCCCCAAATACTTCAGCATACTTATCATTAGCTAGAGTTCAATATCTATTTACATTTTTCTTTGATGTAAAATTTACATGCAACGAAATGCACAAAACTTCATTGTACACTCACTGAGTTTTGATAAAGGTATTCAACTGTGTAACCCTATCCTTCTCAAGATATAGAACATTATCATTGCCCAGAAAGTTTTTTTTTATGTCTTCCCAGTTAGTACCCACCCCCACCCCCACCCTCAGAAGAAACCACTGCTCTGATTATTTTCCACCACAGATTAATTTTGCCTGTCCTACAACTTCATATAAATGCAATCATGCAGTATGTACTTATGGTAGACTTCAGAAAGAATATGCCTATCAGATCTCCAACTTCAAGGAATTTAATTGATCAAGAGTCCCAATTATTGGGCTCTGAAATCCATGGCAGTATCTGTGCCAAGGTCTTACCTCCCACTGGGTGCTCCATCCAGTGACTGAGTGTGGAGGAAGCACTAAGGTTGGGAAAAACAGGACTCATGACAGCTGACTTTGGTTTGAGGATAACCTAATGATCTTGTCAAACCTTCTTTAGACTGCAAGACAGTGTAGGACACTTCCTCCCAATTTCTCTCCCTCTGTCCCTCACTCAGAGTCAGACTGCATCACAGCCTTGCAACTCTCTAAGCCTTTCCCAACTCCATATCTATTTCTTTTTTTTTTTTTTTTACATAGGTAGGTACCGGGAATCGAACCTGGGTCTCCAGTATGGCAGGTGAGAATTCTGTCACTGAGCCACCGTCGCACCGCCCTCCATATCTATTTCTTTCACAAAGATCTATCTTAATAAAATTCATCCCGGTGGTTGCTTCTCTGATGGTCTAGACTAAGACAGTGTATTCTTCCGCAGAAGGTTTCTTTCACTCATGATAATGCTATCAAAATCTTTCTTAATTTTTCTTCTCAGAAGTAAGCACCACACGTCTGTGGAGACACTGTAATTCTCTTAAGTATGTCAGGTCAGGTAAGCATTTTCAGTAACCCCCACCTGACCCAAGGGAATTTATTCGACACTGAATCATGTCAGTCATTTTCACTCATGCTTCTACTGAACCACATCTCCCGCATTTTTTATCTGTACTGTGGATTTTGGACACAGGCAGAGCATCTCTCAAATAAGCCTGCCAACTTTTTTTCCTTAATAAAACAGCAGGAGGATTGATGGGTATGCACAGTGATGTTCATCCCAGCTTTTTTAGATATACAAACATGTATAACAGTGCAGAGATTAAGAACATTGGTTCTGAACCAAGACTGCCTGACCCAAGTCCCTGCTCCACTACTACATCAGGTAAGAATGCTTTAGGCTGTAAGTTACAGAAAAGCAGATTAGCAGTGGTTTAAAGAAATATGAATTCATTTTTCTCACATTATGTGAAGCCTAAAAATAGGCAGCTTCTGACATTGGTTTGGAGGCTTAACAATGTCAGGTCTGGCATCTCTGCAATTTTCTTGGCCTTTTCTTCATGCTTGCAAGATGGCAAGATAGCTAGACCAGCCTTTAATCATCTCTTCCATATTCAAGGTTGTAAGAAATAAGAAGTGCAAAATTTTTCTTGGAAATTCCCAGCAGACGTTTGCTTATGTCTCACTGGCCTCTTCAGGCTGCAAAGAAGGCTGAGAAAGACAGAATTTGAACTTTTCTAGTCTAATGGTGGACGTAAATAAGGGAGAAATGGGCTGGGAATGGGTGTTGAGTTTGATAACTAATGTAGAGGCTATAGCTGCTTACTGCTTATAAAATCTCCAGCAAATTGTTTACTTCTCTCACCTCAGTTTTCTCATCATTAGAATAGGGACAATATTTAACTCATAAGGTTGTTGTGAAGATTAAATCATTTAGTACCTATGAAGTGTTTAGAACAGGGTCTAGAACATAATAAGTCTTCAGTTATGGTAGATACTATTTACCATTGGATAAAATCAAGCATAACTTAAATATCTATAAAAAGGGGATTGATTATGTAAATACATTCCATTAGAATACTGTGCATATGTAAATACATTCCATTGGAACACTATGCAGTGATGGAGATGTCAATTAATCATGATTGACATCAAAAGGTCTACCACACATTGTTGAGTAAATGTAACAAGTTATAGGATTATACATAAAGTATGATCTCTATTATATAAAATTGTACATATAAAGGTGAACATAGTATAAAGAGAAACATCATTTTTTACAGGTCAGAGATTTCCTAGGGCCTCACCCACTTCCTGCTTATATGAGTCTCATGTAGTTTTCAGAACAAAATTTGACTTTGTTCCCTGTTCCCAAAGCTGCAACTGAGAAATCAGGATTTAAGGGAAGATTTTGATATAAATATTCCTTTTTGCTTTCTGGTATATTGGAGTAGACAGGAAATACCTGAAATCTCTGAATTGTAATCCATCTGCCTTGATCTCTGATAATGGCATAGCCCTTGTCTTCTGCCCCTGTGATTGTAAAAACCTTGTGAGTAACCATCTGTACCTAGTCATCCAGTTTTTCAACTTTAGAGTCTTGTAATTACCAACGATAGTGCCTCATATTTATTAATGAAGCACTATGGGTCCGCTCGGAACTAACCCACCCCAAGTCCCAAATTATCTTGATGACTGAGACTGGATGTAACCAAAGTGGGCCCTCCTGACATACGCAGTTGCTTAGACTTTAACCTACAAGTTACCTATACTTCATTCTGCCATTTTCTTTCATACGTTCCGTGACTAAGCATGTAATCAATCTGCACATGCTCAATAATCAGAACACCTCTAATTACATCATCTGGGTCCACAGTGCTCATTATCCTAAACCCTGCCCAGTTTCTCTCTAATAAAACTACCCAAATTATTGCAGTTTGAGGAGACAGATTTTGGGCCGTTAGTCTGTCTACTCTCCTACTACACACGTAGTAGTAATCACCCAGGTGTCTCAGGAATTGGTTATTGGGCATGTGGGGCAAAAGAATCCACAGCGTTTGTCCAATAACAAAGCCTCATCTCAGAATTGTTTCTGGGAGAACTCAAATGAAGACACAGACATTGAAGCAGAGTTCAGAATGGAAAGCAACCACTATCTCACCCCAGCCTTATGACGAGTTAAGACAAGCACTGGCTTTGGAGGCAGATAGGGCTGGATTCAAAACCCTAATTGTTTCCATCCTAATTCTGTAACCCTAGCCAAGTCATAGCATATCTCTATGTCTGAGTTCACTAATTTGTAAAGTCCTATCTCATAGAGTTGTTTTGAGTATTAAACAAGACAATGGGTGTAAAGGACCCAGAACACACAAATGCAATAAAAGCTGATGAGATTATCATCCTCCCAACTCCCAACCCAAGGCCATGTTATGGAAGAGAAAAAGTATACTTTCTACATCAAACAGCTTCCTGCAGAGAACTCTCATTCACACTCACTTGCACAGTTCCAATTCCTCCCAAATACCTAAAGTGGAAATGTCCTCTATGCCAGACTAATTCCTGCAAAGAATATGCTATAACATTTAATAGATGAAAATTCACCAAGGTTTTTTGAAAGCTAATGTCTGGCCTAACTCATCATCCAAAATCAAGCAGATGGTCCTCAGCCACATACATCACTTGGGACTTTTCAACAGAAGCAGGCATTTTCATCAGAGGAGCAGCAAAGTCCATCAAATGGAACTGGTAACCTAATCTCCAAAGTCTTTAGGGAAGCAGGCAATATTTCACTTACCCAAGGGACTCCAGCATTGACTCTGATCTCACTTGGTCCCTGAAATACTGAGGACCTATATTTTGGGACCTGCAGCCACTGTGGGATCTGTTATGTACATTATGCTCTGGTGTGTTTTCCTGATAGAGTTAACACCATATTCCTTAAGGGATGAATAGTAATGATGTTTTGAATTTACATAGCACTTTTACTTCTCCTAGTATGTCAATATATATCACCTTATTTTATTTTGTTTTCCAATAGTTCTCACATCAAGAAATCACTCCTCTTTTTCAATCAGAATTTTTATAAACTGCATGATATTTCTCATGGTTATGCCCCCCTGGGATTTATAGGCCAAATAAATCCCTTCTCTGTGTTAGCACCTATCTTTCAATAGCGATAGACCACAGCCATGGCCCACTCCCCTTCCTCCTTTTCGTGCTCTTATCCATGAAATTCACTTCAAACCCATTTGGAAGTAGAG
Organism: Myrmecophaga tridactyla; assembly: GCA_004026745.1. Taxonomy (NCBI): domain Eukaryota; kingdom Metazoa; phylum Chordata; class Mammalia; order Pilosa; family Myrmecophagidae; genus Myrmecophaga; species Myrmecophaga tridactyla. The sequence goes on from PVIY010027618.1 coordinate 25,609, forward strand.
GGGGGGAGTACCATAAAAGCACCATAAACCTCCATCAGCAATGTCTTCACATATATCTTATATATTTCCTCATCATTCTTTCTTTCCATAGCTTATCATTATTTTTGTGCCTCTCCTCTGGTTTCAAGAGAAAACAAATATTCTGGGGTAAATATCAGCAATATCGCTTAAGAAAAAAAAAGAATCTTTACACTCTCAAGTCTGCAGAGCCTCTGTAATACAAAAACTATTCCAGCCTTGGACCTTCTTTCCTTTCCTACTTTCTTTCATCTTTGTTTAAAGGCATTTAAATTCTTCTACAAAATGCCCCACCAAATCAAGTAATAGTTAGTATGGATTCCGTTATTTCTCTCTATTATCTTAACCTGATAGATTGGACAGTTGAGACTACTTCCTAACTGTTCACACTCGTGTGTGTGTAGGTACACACACATACATACACAGAAACACACATCTATGCTACTCTGCCTTTCTGATGCACACCACTCCATTCTTATTCAGAATCCAGAATCCAACCTCCACATGACTGCATCATAGCCAATCTCCCATTAAGCTGTGTCCTAGATTCAGCTACTGACTCAATTAAGGAAATATGGGAGACAAAGAAGCACTTATTTTTAAATTAAAAAGCTTCCGGGCTTCTCTTACAGACTGCTTGAGTGTGTTGCCCTGATCAAAGCCACTTTGAACACACTTCTGTACAGGCAGGAATGGAAAAGAATGTTGCCCAGAGAAAACGTTACTATAAAATATTAGAGCGTCAGGAATATGTGAGTGGTTAAAGTCTGGGTGGAAAGGGCTCAAAAGTTTGTCTGTCTTTATTCCAGAAGCCCTTGAGAACATGATTAAAAACAGAAGTTTCATGGTTCTAATACTTTTTACTTATTCTAATTTTTATAGGATTTCCTTTCTCATTTTCATATTTTATATTTATTCCTCCTTCTTATCCTAGCCCGTCTTTAATTCTTCTCTATTTTCTCTTGTTATTAATTCCCTCCTTGACTTACGTCTCTCAAAAACTTCTTCAGTTTTGTTTTTCATCACTTCCCTTCTACCCTCAGTCTTTTGACTGCAGTCCCTGCTTCTGTGTATCTTCTCTTTCAAAAGAAAATAAGCACTAATCCAGCTATCATTTCTTACCATTTTCTCATCTCCAGTAAGGTAGATTTGAAAAAAGTGTTCAGAGCATTATTATTCATAATAGGCCCAAATTGGAAGCAACCCAAATGTTCATCAACTGGTGGATAAACAGATTGTGTTATATCCACATAATAGGATATTACTAGCAGTGAAAAGGAATGAACTACCAATAAACAAAACATCATGGAAGAATCTCAAAATAATTATGTTGAGTGAAAAAGATAGCAGGTAAAAACTAATGCAGAATGGGGCTTTGATAGATAGTAATCAAGGAGAAAGTGAATTTTAAAAAATGAGTAAAATCTTGGGATGGACTGACTACATTCTTCCATTCGTTCCTCATTTCCTTAATTCACTGTCAAATGTATCTTTAGGAGAGAAACAATCCTCAATTTTGTAGAGATATAGGAATACTAGGAATGACTTGTTCAATTCCTCTTTTAAAGAAGAGGAGTGCTATGGGTTAAAATGCGCCCCCCAAAAAGATGTGTAGTCCTAACCCCCATACCTGTGATATGAGATTATTTGGAAATAAGGTTGTTGCAGTTGTAATTAGTTAAATTAAGATAAGGTAAGATTGGAGTAGGGTGAGCCTTTAACTCGATTTGACTGGTGTCCTTATAAGAAGAGAAGAGATAGAGACACAGGGGAGAACCCCATATGATGGTGGAGACATGCAGGGAGAAGACGGTCATGTAAACACACAGGTGGAGAATGGATTTATATTACCTTCAGCCAAGGAATGCATGGGGCCACCAAAAGCTAGGAGAGGCAAGGAAGGAAACTTCAAAGGGAGTGTGGCCCTGCTGACACCTTGATTTCAGACCTTTACTTTCCAGAACTTTGAGAGAATGCATTTCTACTGTTTTAAGCAACCCAGTTTGTAGTACTTAGTTATGGCAGCCCTAAGAAACTAACACTATGGCGTTGGGGTAGACATCATTATTTACCTACACAGTATCCATTTCCTCCTTCCTCCTTTCTAACAGAATCCAATTTTATTCCAGAATCCTCCTCACTTCACAGAACCCAAATGACACAAGAGAAGCTACCCCTCTCTCAGCTCCAGGAATAGATCCTAATTAGTCTCTGTTAATCAAGGTAATCCTGTTACACTTGTCAGCGATTGATTCCGACACCTAGGTTTAAAGCAATCCGCAGGGCATTTCCCAAGCAACTGTGGTCACAAGGCCTCAGCCCACCCAATCAGACTGTAGGAAAAAACTTTTATGCCTTGGTTGGGGGAGATGCTTTTTTGCTCTCTCCCACTGAACATGAACAAGGAAGCCCATTGTCTCAACTGCTGCTGGCACTGGCCGCCACCTTGCAACCGTAAAGGAAGTCAGGCTGAGGACAAAAGAAACACATGCAGGAAGGCAGAGCCAAGAGAATTGAGAGAAAGAAAGAAGCACTTGCTCAAACAAAGCCTTTGGGTGTAGTAAAGGATTTCCTTAATTTTTAAGCCAGTCTGGGTCTTATTTCTGTCACCTGCTCCTGGAAATATTCTGACTAATATGGGTGTTCCCTACTTGATGTATACAAGTTGGTTTTTATATTGTTGTTTGCTCACAAATATCCATAATTATTTTCACAGCACTCCTTGGCAACTAAGTATTTTCAAAACATATCACAAACAAGAAATTGTGTTAGTAATATAATAATAAGGCTCCAATAAAACTAACCAAGAACCTACGTTCATAGGAAAACAGTGTTTTGATAAAATCTTCCAAACTGGCCAGTTATTTATTCATCCAACAAGCAGTTATTGAGAGCCTACTATGCATCATGCACTAAATAATGTGAAATCTGCTGCACCCTGATTCTGTCCCTTTAAATTACATTTGAGTATAAAGGAAATAGGGCAATCTGTGATTATGCATATATTCATTACAAACTACTTCACAAATATTTGGCTCATAACTATGAGTTAAATGGTATGACATTTCCATGAGAAAATTAATTACTTGAACATGTGTTGTATAAAATATGTCAAATCATTTATTTGGATGTTGTAGGCTGCATATTAGTGTTTAACCAAAGGAAATACATGAGAAATAAACATGAAATGCAAAACTCCATACATTGTAAATGTCAGGTTATATCCAAGAGCCCTTTGCAAGTGAACAATTTTTTCTGGATGAGGAGAGTGACAACCAAAAGATCAAGAATCTAAAGAAAGGAGTCATGTTGCAATGAGCTCTTCACGCATTTAGAGGTTGCATCTATTGATAACTTGTCTTTTTTAAGACTATGTTTAATACAAACAGCTATGTGTAAAGAATGGATAAATTAATCATTTCAGATATCAAAATGTCATCTAAAATAGTTTGCAATTCGATCTGCCTAGGAATAAAAAATTAAGATTAATGGGTGAGATATGAGTTCATACATTCCAATGCTTTTTATGGTCTCAAGAATTTAGAGGGAGGAGGTGCTCTATAAAGATCTATAAGTTAGAGATCGTAATCAATGCCACTCAAGGAAGACATATAATGCTACAATAAATGATGGTGCAAGATAACTAAATGGAAAAAAAAAAGAAAGAAACTAGCAAGATCACATACATACTCTAACAAAATGAAGCCAGTATTGTTTATTGAGATCCAAGAAACAGTTCAGAAATGGAAAGGAACTTCCCCAAGGAAGAATATGGGCTTCCCTTTGTATACTTATAAGGGAATGCACTTATTCAGTCAGGCATCCAGTGAGCAGAACCTTCTCTAAAGCTGCAGGATAAGAGTGACACCCATCACATAAACTAACCACATTATAGCAGGTCTTCATCATATACTCTTTGGTGTTAGACCAAAAGATTTGTCCTATAAAATATCCAAGTTTGTTTAATTAGAATGTCTAATGTCAAACTTCTGATTCACAAACTGGCATTTGTACTTCAAGTAACAAAATTTATGAATGGCCCAATTTGCTTTTAATTATCTTAGTTTCAGTAGAATCCTTCTTGAGGCTGGAATTATTTCCTTCAACACATTTGCATGGAAACTACTTTTTTTGTTGGACACTGAGGTGCATTCCTTTGCTTTGATTAAATCTTCTCTTAATGCATGAATTAGTGTTCTCACAATTGCAGGGGCCAGGGTGATTACACCAAGAGTAATGTTCTCAGATGCCGTGGGCATTCTATTATAGGGGGCAAAAATGAGAACTTTTCTGTTGGGGACTTGAACACAGCCTGTGATTTGAACTACTCTAAACTACATGGGTGGAGGTCACAGTATTGAGCTTATAAAATAAAGAAAAGGATGTGTGGGGTGGAGAGAAGGAATGTGTAAAGAAATGTTCTGTTGTCAAACCAGTGCCATACCTACTGAGTCTGACATCCAGAGTGTATCATTTTTTTAACACACTCGTTTCTATATGAGACAAATACAATAATCATTATTTTCTTGATTCTTTCTATAGTTTTAAAATGAACATTTAACCATTTAAAAGAACACATGTCAATTTTAATGATATTATTAAAATACACTAAAATATTTCATGTATGAACTAATATTTGTACCTGCCAACAGAAATATTATACATCGCGGCTTATACTTTGCTTTATTGTTTAAAATTTTTAAAGCAAATAAAAGCTGCAAGTGGTAATATAGAATGATAGAATCAAACTAACTACTATTCTTGTTCTTCTGGTTTATGATCACTGTGATATCATTGCTTATTTCTAATCTACTCTTTAATTTCAGGAATATGCACTACCATGGGAATTAGAGACCAAAACTCCCCAAGCAAGCTTAAGTAGTTGTGAACCATTATGAATGTACTCTCCAAACAAACACATGTAGCTGGATACACATGATTTGGGGGTGCTGATTAAGATGTGCTACAAGTGGAAATTACAAATTGCAAAAACTTATATGAAAAAAATTATCTAAAATATCTCATTAATATTAGTGCCATATTGGATTAAATAATTTAATCTGTTCCTTTTGGCTTTTTTTTCATGTGGCTACTGAAAAATTTAAAACTGTGTATGTGGCCTGCATTATATTTTACTGGACGACACATTACCAAGAAAAGATTTGCGGGGGAGGAGTATTTTATCACTGACATTGTTTGGAATTGCCAGCACATGGTGAAAATGAAAATGAAAAGCGGACTTCTAGTCAATTTTAATATTATTTTTTAAATTCCCTATGGACAATACACCCACTTATTGCTTGCACTCAAGGCCTGATGCCCCTACTATCCTGCCCTTAGAATGCCAATGAATCAAACCAGGCTAGCTCATGCCATAACAGCACTGCATGAAAGGGCAAATGCCTCACTGACAGATGGCTCATTGAATCTTTGGCCACTTTCCCCACAACCCCTTTAGTTTTCCTGCCATCCTCACTCCCATTTTCAGGCTTCATTACCATTGCTCCTTATCACCCTAATGTTCCATCCAAAATGTCCAAGCATCTGCTTCTTCTGCTTGTTGAAATTCTACTGCTTCTTCTAGTTCAAGACTCCTCCTTCAAATCTTCTTCTAAAACTCCTGTCCACAGGGAGATCCTCAGTTCCCACTCTGCCTCCCCTACTTTTTCAGATTTATTAAGGCAAGTATGATCTGTGTTGTTCATTTGGGTCAAGAAATGGCACTTTTTGTTATTGCTCAAAAATGTTCATTATATCTTATCTCTCCAATTACCTAAGAGGTAGTTACATGGGTTAGATTGTGACTTACATGCCTTTTTCAGGTTATTCAGGGCTTAGGACAGTATTATGATAGTTTATATATTTACTAGCCATGTTTTAATCCTAATCCCATTTTGTAAAGGCAGCCATTTCTTCTAATCCCTATTCAGTATTGTATGTTTGAAACAGTAATTAGATCGTCTCCTCGGAGATGTGATTTAACCAAGAATGGTTGTTAAAATGGATTAGGTGTAGGCATGTCTCCACCCATTTTGGGTGGGTCTTGATTAGTTTCTGAAGACCTATAAAACAGGAAACATTTTGAAAAATGAGAGATTCAGAGAGCAGAGAATGCTGTAGCACCACGAGGCAGAGTCCACCAGTCAGTGACCTTTGGAGATGAAGAAGGAAAACGCCTCCCAGGGAGCTTCAAGAAACAGGAAGCCAGGAGACCTGGCTTGACCTATCCTTTGTGAGGTTAAGTTTCATATGAACAACCCCCAAGATTGGGGGCTTGGCCTATAGCTTTGGTTGTCCGCACTGCCTGTGAGAATATCAAGAATTCAACTTGGAGAAGTTGAATTTTCCCCCTTTCTTACCATTCCCCGAAGGGGACTTTGCAAATACTTTTCCACTCACTGATCAAATCACTCTGGGATATATCGGGGCATCACTCTGGACAAACCAACAAAATCTCATGCCCTACTCAAGGTTCCATGTACTTATGGTGTCCAATTAAGCTGTCTACATAAGTTATATTAGGAACTGCACTAGTCAAAATACAAATTTTGTACCAAATAAACATTTTTGCTGTAGTCTCAAACATAAGTTAAAAATTTTAAATATTAATTATCATGTATTTTCAGCACCTGAAGTAGTGACATTCCTTTGTTCTTCCTCATGCAAAAACATTTTTTAAATATGTACATTTAATCACTAACATTATACACTCTAGGCATTCCGAGATTATACCATCTCAGTCTTTATTGTCTTTCTTTATGATTTCATTTGTGCCTGCAGCCTTACTCCCTATATCATTCTCACATTCAGCTTCATTCAGTGTTATAATTGTATTACAGTTAGGTAGCTTTGTGTTATCCATTTCTGAGTTTTTACATTCAGTCCTGTTGCACAATCTGCATCCCTTCAGCTCCAATTACCCAATATCTTACCTTATTTCTATCTCCTGATGGTCTCTGTTACCAATGAAATTCTCCAAGTTTATTCACTAATGTCAGTTCGTATCAATGAGACCATAAAGTATTTGTCCTTTTGTTTCTGGCTAATCGCACTCAGCATAATGTCCTTAAGGTCCATCCATGTTGTTACATACTTCATAACTTTATTCTGTCTTAAAGCTGCATAATATTCCATCGTATGTATATGCCACACTTTGTTTAGCCACTCATCTGTTGATGGACATTTTGGCTGTTTCCATCTCTTCACAACTGTAAATAATGCCGCTATAAATATTGGTGGGCAAATGTCCATTTATGTCCTTGCCCTCATGTCCTCTGAGTAGATACCTAGTAATGGTATTGTTGGGTCATATGGCAATTCTATATTTAGCTTTTTCAGGAACCACTAAACTGCCTTCCACAGTGGTTGTACCATTTGACGTTCCCACCAACAGTGGATAAGTGTGCCTCTCCACATCCTCTCCAGCACTTGTCATTTTCTGTTTTGTTGATAATGGCCATTCTGGTGGGGGTGAGATGATATCTCATTGTGGTTTTGATTTGCATTTCTCTAATAGCCAGGGACGTTGAGCACCTCTTCATGTGCCTTTTGGCCATTTGTATTTCCTCTTCTGAGAAGTGTTTGTTCAAGTCTTTTGCCCATTTTGTAACTGGGTTGTCTGTCTTTTTGTTGTTGAGTTGAACAATCTCTTTATAAATTCTGGATACTAGACCTTTATCTGATAAATCGTTTCCAAATACTGTCTCCCATTGTGTAGGCTGTCTTTTAACTTTCTTGACAAAGTTCTTTGATGCACAAAAGTGTTTAATTTTGAGAAGTTCCCATTTCTTTCTTTCTTCAATGCTCTTGCTTTGGGTATAAGATCTAGGAAACCACCTCCTAGTATAAGATTTATAAGATATTTCCCTACATTTTCTTCTCACCGTTTTATGGTCTTAGATCTAATGTTTAGGTCTTTGATCCATTTTGAGTTAATTTTTGTATAGGGTGTGAGATATGGGTCCTCTTTCATTCTTTTGCATATGGATATCCAGTTCTCTAGGCACCATTTATTGAAGAGACTGTTCTTTCCCAGGTGAGTTGGCTTGACTGCCTTATCAAAGATCAATTGTCCATAGATGAGAGGGTCTATATGTGAACACTCTATTCTATTCCATTAGTCAGTATATCTATCTTTATGCCAGTACCATGCTGTTTTGACCACTGTAGCTTCATAATACACCTTAAAGTCAGGTAGCATGAGACCTCCGACTTCATTTTTTTTCCTCAGGATACTTTGAGCTATTTGGGGCACCCTGCCCTTCCAGATATATTTGGTTATTGGTTTTTCTATTTCTGAAAAGTAAGTTGTTAGGATTTCAATTGGTATTGCATTGAATCCGTAAATCAATTAAGGTAGAATTGACA
>PVIY010027619.1:0-33961 GCA_004026745.1 Myrmecophaga tridactyla
TCGTTGGGGGTTGGCAGGTTATGATAGGTACCAAGGTCTTCCTGAAGCTTGTGTAAGAGAAACCTCCAGAGTAGCCTCTCAACTCTATTTGAACTCTCTCTCTGCCATTGTACTTTTTTTTTTTCATTTTTTTTTAAATTTGCATATGGGCAGGAGGCACCAGTGATCGAACTCCAGACCTCCAGCACGGCAGGTCGGAGCTCTGCCTGCTGAGCCACGGTAGCCGCCCTCTGCCATTGTACTTTATTAATTACACTTCTTTCCCCTCATTTGGTCAGGATGGAATTGTTGATCCCATGGTGCCAGGTTTGGATTCATTCCTGGGAGTCCTTTCCCACGTTACCAGGGAGACTTTCACCTCTAGATGTCATGTTCCACATAGTGGGGAGGGCAATGATTTCACTTGTAAAGTTGACCTTAGAGAGACTGAGGCCACATCTGAGCAAGAGCAGAGGTCCTCCAGAAGTAACTCTTAGGCATGCCTATAGGTACTCTAAGCTTCTCCGCTATCTACATCTGTTTCACAAGAGTAAGCCTCATGATCAAGTGCATGGCATATTGATTTGGGTGTCCCTAAAGTTTGACACAGTATCAGGGGGTTCCCTGATGGTAAGGTTTAATAGTTCCATATTCTTTCTCCCATCCCTTAGGGGACTTTGCCAATACTTCTTGATTATCTACTTAATGTACTCTAGGATGTTTCCAGGCATTACAATAATCTATACAGGATTAAAGGATCTCTTTCTCATTCTGTGCTTCCTGTGTTTCAGTTGTTTAAATGAGCTATACAGATAGGTTGAATTAGATTATGTACTACAGAAAATTTCAGTTCCATCAGATAAACCTTTCTTCCATTGGTCTCAAAGAGGATGTGTGGTTCTAAAATATAGACACTGTCTTCCTTACCCCTATGTTCTGAATGACTTTAACCCCAACCTGTTTGGCGTCATTCTTATCTCTAAATATCTGGCTATATACATAAAACAGCCTCTCAAAATCCAGAAATAATAATCACCACTCCGGACTTAATGTGTCTGCTCTAAAAGCTTACAGTCTAGGCCCCTGTTTTCTTATTTTCTAAAAGCAATCACACCATTGTTGCTTTTTTGTTTCTGGCTTATTTTTTCTTACTGCTGCATAATATTCCATCGTATATATATACCACATTTTGTTGATCCACTCTTCTGTTGATGGGCATTTGGTTTGTTTCCATCTTTTGGCGATTGTGAATAATGCTACTATGAACATTGGTGTGCAAATGTCTGTTTGTGTCATTGTTTTCAGCTCTCTGGGTATATACCAAGTAGTGCTATTGCTGGGTCATAGGGCAGCTTGATAATTAGTTTCCTAAGGAACCACCAAACAGTCTTCCATAGTGGCTGCACCATTATACATTCCCACCAGCAGGGCATTAGTGCCCTAGTTTCTCACATTTATAGTTTCCTGATTGTTTAATTGCCGCCATTCTTATAGGTGTGAGGTGGTATCTCATTGTAGTCTTCATCTGCATTTCCCTTATAGCCAATGAAAATGAGCATCTCTTCTTGTGCTTTTGAGCCATCTATTTGCTCTTCAGAAAAATGCCTCTTCATATCTTTAGACCATTTTATAATTGGATTGTTTGTTCTTCTGTTGTTGAGTTGTATGATTTCTTTGTATATACAGGAAATCAAACCTTTGTCTGACATGTGATTTCCAAATATTTTCTCCCATGAGTTGGCTGCCTCCTCACCATTTTGACAAAGTCTTTTGGGGTGCAGAAGCATTTGATTTTGAGGAGTTCCCATTTATCTATTTTTTCTTTTGTTGCTTGTGCTTTGGGTGTAAAGTTTAGGAAGCTACCTCCTATTACTAAGTCTTGAAGATGTTTCCCTACATTTTCTTCTAGTAGCTTTATGGTGCTAGTTCTTATATTTAGGTGTTTGATCCACTTTGAGTTAATTTTTATGTAGGGTGTAAGATAGGGGTCCCTTTCATTCTCTTGGCTATTGAAGAACCCAGTTCTTCCACGTCCAATTATTAAAGAGACTATTTTGTCCCAGTTCAGAGGATTTGGGGGGCCTTGTCAAAAATCAGTTGACCATAGATTTGGTGGTCTATTTCTGTACTCTTTATTCAATTCAATTGGTCAATGCTTCTGTCTTTGTGCCAGTACCATGCTGTTTTGACCACTGTGGCTTTATAATAACTTTTAAAGTCAGGGAGTGTTAATCCTCACACTTCATTCTTCTGTTTTAGGATGCTTTTAGCTATTCAGGGTCTCTTTCCCTTCCAGATGAATTTGGTAATTAGCTTTTCCGAATCTTCAGAGTACGTTGTTAGAATTTTGATTGGTACTATGTTGAATCTGTAGATCAATTTGGGGGGATTGACATCTTAGCTATATTTAGCCTTCCTATCCATGAACAGGAGACATCTTTCCACCTATTTAGATCTCCTTTGATTTCTTTTAGCAAAGCTATGTAGTTTTCTGTACTAGTCCTTTATGTCCCTAGTTAAGTTCATTCCTAAGTATTTGATTCTTTTAGTTGCTATTTTGAATGGAATTTTTTCCTTAACTGACTTCTCAGCTCACTCATTGCTTGTGTATAGACATGTTACTGATTTTTGCACATTAATTTTATATCCCACCACTTTGCTGAATTTGTTTATTAGCTCAAGTAACTTTGCTGTAGATTCCTCAGGATCTTCCAAGTATAGTATCATATTATCTGCAAATAATGAGAGTTTTACTTCTTTCTTTCCAATTTGGATGCCTTTTCTTTCTTTGTCTTGCCTGATTGCTCTAGCTAGAACTTCTAGCACAATTTTGAATAATAGTGGCAATAGTGGGCATCCTTGTCTTGCACCTGATCTTAGGGGGAAGGCTTTCAATCTCTCTCCATTGAGTATGATGCCGGCTGTCGATTTTTCATATATTCCCTTTATCATACTGAGGTAGTTACCTTTGATTCCTATCTTTTGGAATGTTTTCATCAGAAAAGAATGTTGAATTTTGTTGAATACTTTTCCAACATCAGTCAAGATGATCATGTGATTTTTCCCTTTCACTTTGTTAATGTGCTGTATTATATTAATTGATTTTCTTTTGTTGTACCATCTTTGCATTCCTGGCATAAACCCCACTTGGTTATGGTGTATAATTCTTTTAATGTGCTGTTGGATTCGATTTGCTAATATTTCATTGAGAATTTTTGCATCTATGTTCATTAGGAAGATTGGCCTGTAGTTTTCTTTTCTTATACCATCTTTACCTGGTTTTGGTATTAAAATGATATTAGCTTCATAAAATGAGTTAGGTAGAGTTTTTCCTCCTCGATATTTTGGAAAAGTTTAAGCAGTCTTGGTGTTAGTTCTTTCTGCATTGTTTGATAAAATTCCCCTGTGCAACCATCTGGCCCTGGGCTTTTCTTTGTAGGCAGATTTTTGATGACTGATTGAATCTCTTTACTTGTGATTGGTTTGTTGAGATCTTCTGTTTCTTCCTTAGTCAGTGTAGCTTAGTTGTGTGTCTCCAAGAATTTGTCCATTTAATCTAAGTTGTCTAGTTTGTTGGCGTATAATTGTTCATAGTATCGTCTTATGATTTCTTTTATTTCTTCAGTGTCTGTGGTAATGCATCCCTTCTCATTTCTGAATTGGCTTATTTGTGTCCTCTCTCTCTTTTTCTTTGTCAGTCTTGCTAGTGGCCTATCAATTTTATTGATTTTTTCAAAGAACGAACTTTTGGTTTTATTGAGTCTTTCTATCATTCTCTTGTTCTCCCATTCATTTATCCCTGCTTTAATCTTTGTTATTTCTCTTCTCCTATTTGCTTTGGGGTTAGTTTTCTGTTCTTTCTCAATTCCTCCAGGTTTGCTGTTAAGTCCTCAATTTTTGTTTCCTGTTTTTTAATCTAGGCATTTAAGGCAATAAATTTCCCACTCAGCACAGACTTTGCTGCATCCCATAAGTTCTCATACATTGTATTCTCATTTTCATTGATCTCCAGATAGTTGCTGATTTCTCTAGCAATTTCTTCTTTGACCCACAGGTTGTTTAAGAGTGTGTTATTTAATCTCCATATATTTGCAAATGTTCTCATTCTTTGGTGGTTATTGACATCCGGCTTCATCCTATTGTGATCAGAGAAAGTGCTTTGAATAATTTCAATATTTTTAAATTTGTAAAGACCTGTTTTTTGCCCTAGCACATGATCTATCCTGGAGAATGTTCTGTGAGTACTAGAGAAGAATGTATAACCTGTGCTTTGCAGTGCAATGATCTATATATGTCTGTTAGGTCTAATCATTTGTCAAGTTATTTAACTTCCCTATTTCCTTGTTGATCTTCTGTCAGTTGTTCTATCTATAGAGGAGAGTGGTGTATGGAAGTCTCCTACTATTACTGATGAAACGTCTATTGCTCCCTCCAGTTTTGCCAATGTCTGTCCCGTGTACTTTGGAGCTCCTTGATCAAGAGCATTAACATTTATGATTGTTAAATCTTCTTGGTGAATTGACCCTTTAATTAGTATATAGTGTCCTTCTTTGTCTCTTATGATGTCTTTACATTTAAAGTCTATTTTGTCCGATATTAATATAGTTACTCCTACTTTCTTTTGGCTACAACTTGTGTGGAAGATCTTTTTCCATCCTGTCACTTTTAATCTATCTGTATCCTCATGTCTAAGATGAGTCTCTTGTAAGCAACATATAGCTGGATTATGTTTCTTAATCCATTCTGCCAATGTTATCTTTTAATTGGAAAGTTTTGTCCATTAACTTTTGAAATTATTACTGAAAAAGTGTTTCTTGATTCCACCATCTTATCTTTTTATTTTTTGTCAGATCTATATGTTTTTTCCCCTTTTTCTCTTTGTATTCTTTAAATTACCTTTAGTGGTACTGTTCAATTCTGAGGCTTCCAGACCTCCCTCTCCTGTCTTTTATTTCTCAGCTGGCAGACCTCCTTTTAACATTTCTCATAGAGCTGGTGTCTTGTTGACAAATTCTTTCAGGACTTCTTTGTCTGTGGAAGCTTTAATCTCTCCCTCAGTTTTAAAGGACAATTTGGGTGGGTACAGAATTCTTGGCTGGAAGGCTTTCTCTTTTAAGATCTTGAATATATCATACCACTGCCTTCTCACCTCCAGGGTGCTAGTTGAGTAGTCTGAACTCGGTTTTATTTGATTTCCCTTGTATGTAGTACATTGCTTTTCTCTTGCTGCTTTCAGGATTTTCTGCTTCTCTTCCACATTTGACAGACTGATTAATGTGTTTCTTGGGAAAGACCTATTTGGATTTATTCTGTTTGGAGTTCTTTGAGTTTCTTTGACTTGGATATTTATGTCCTTTATGAGGGTTGGGAAGTTTTCCCTCATTATATCCTTGTATTAGTTAGGGTTCTTTAGAGAAACAGAATCAACAAGAAATACTCGCAAATATAAAATTTATAAAATTGTCTCATGTGACTGTGGGAATGCAGAGTCCAAAATCTGCAGGGCAGGCTGTGAAGCTGATGATTCTAACGGAGGCTCTGGATGAACTCCACAGGAGAGGCTTGCCGGTCGAAGCAGGAAGGAAAGCTGTCTCTTCTGAATCCTCCTTAAAAGGTTTCCATTGATTAGATTAAACATCACTCATTGCAGAAGACACGCCTCTTGGCTGATTACAAATGGAATCAGCTGTGGATGCAGCTGACATGATCAGAATTTAATTCTATGAAATATCGTCATTGTAACAGACAGGCCAGCACTTGCCCAACCAGACAAACTGGTACCACCACTTGGCCAAGCTGACCCATGAACCTGACCATGACAATCCTCAACTACTCTTTCTTGACCTTTCCCCTCTCTTCTCCTTCTGGGACACCAATGATTCTTATATTTGCATGCTTTGTTTTGTCTATCATTTCCCTGAGTTCCTGTTCAATTTTTTCCATCTTTTTTGCCATTTGTTGTTTTGAGTCTTCAAAGTCAATTATCCTGTCCTCTATATTACTTATTCTTTCTTTTATCTCTTCAAATTGGTGTTGTGTGCCTCTAGTATTTTTTTATTTGATCAATAGCATCTTTAATATCTATGATTTGTGCTATTTTTCTATTTATTCTATCAAATTCCTCTTTGTGTTCTTCTACTGTCTTTCTGATCTCCTTTATGTCATTTGCTATCCCACTTATGTGATTAAGTAGAGTTGTATGAACATCTTTGATTAGTTGTTCCAACATCTGTGTCTTCTCCAGTGTTTTAATTTGGTCATTAGGCAGGGCTATTTCTGTCTGCACTGTGAAATGTTTAGTGATCTTCTGCTGTCTTCAATGCATGTAGATATCTTGATTGATTTACTTTGGGAGTTGATTTCTTTCAGTAGTCTAAGGCCTTGTGTTCGTGGGATGGCTGTACAGCAGGGAGCAGGGTATGGGGTGGAGCACTCAGTACAGTGATCTGTTTCAGGGCAGGTATGAGCACAGGTTGGGGATGTTACGCTGATGCTTGTGAATGTGTGTGCCCAGTGGCCAGGGAGGATGTAGCTGTGCAGGTGCACCAGTTTGGGGGATGTAACCCTGGTGTGCACTGGTCTAAGGCATGGGGTCCTTTGTGTGCATGCATAGAGCTGTGGCAGCAGGTCAGTGTTACGCCTTTGTGGATTGGGGGCCTGTGACCCAGCTGTGCAGGTCGGCACTTTCTCAGAGCTGGGAAGTGAGGCTGAGAGCTGTGCTCATGCGTGGTTCTAAGACCGCTGTAACCTGCAGTTCCCAGAGCTGAATGACATGATTCGGGGCCTGTGCACATGCGTGGGCCTGGAAGTGCCATAAGCAGATGTGCTGAGCTCAGGGAGGGTGGGGTGAGGCTGTGCGACACTGTGTGTGGAGGGGTGTAGCTTAGTTATGGAGGTTAGTGCCTGTAGCCTTTATGCACTGGTAACAGCCTTCAGGGAACAGGGAAGGGGAGGTAGTGTTTGGGAGGGGTGCAGGAGAGGTGGGTTGGGCTGCACTTGGGGTGGGGGTGTGGGGCAAGTACATGTACTGGGGGCTGGTGGGGTGCAGGCGTCTGGCGTACGGGGAATAGGAGAGGGTGAGGGAGTTCAGGTGCGTGGGGTGTGAGTTGAGTCGCCAGTCATGGGGCTGTGCTGGTGAGTGTAGTGTTCCCAAGGAATGCATCCTGGCTTACTTCCTAGTCCCGTGTATCCCTCAGTACACTCCTGCAGGTCCACCGCTCCATGCCTCCAGACCAGGCTCCAGCTTTCTGCCTCACAGTTTCTCGGCCTCTGCAACCAGGGCTGCCACATGTGGTGCAGAAGGCTCTCCCAGGTCAGCTGCACTCCCGAATTGCTGCCTCAGTCGCCCTCTTGTCCCTTCTCTAACATGTCTGTGGAGCAGGGCTAATCTCAAGCTGTTCTAGTTGGCCTATGCCATGATATATTTAATCAGTCCTCTATTATTGGGCATTAGATTATTTCCAATCTTTTACTATTACAAACAATTTGGTAATGAATATCATTGAACATGCAGCTTTGTGCACCTGTTAGAATATCTGAAGAACCACTTTTACAGGTAGATCAAAGAGTATGTACATTTAAATTTTTGATAGATATATCCAATTAATTCTTTGTATATGTCATTACCAATTTCATTCTTCCCAAAAAAGGATGAGGGTGCATATTTCCCCCACATCGTTTTACCAAAATTATGGGTAAAATATCGAATCTCATTGTATTCACAACGTTGGTTTTAATTTCCTGTGTTTCTGTCATTCCCGCGTCAGGTTCCTGTTTTCTTTCACCTGCACTATTATAGTTTATTTTCCTCATTCAATCTCTTCCTGCAGTCTTGGACCACCTTCAGGTTTACGTAAGCCTAGTACCGCTTTACCCATGTCACTCCCTAACTCAGAAGTCTTCACTGAATTTCCACGGCCCACTGAGTAAAACCAGATCCTTTACCCTCACCCTTAAGACCTATTCCATGTTTCCTATCTTTTCTCCCAAAAAACCTCCCCTATTTGTGCTCCCACAAAACTGAGACTCCCCCTTGGACCTCATACTAAGTGTGTTTCTGGCTTCTCCATCTCTACACATGCTATTCTCTGTGCCCCAAACCTCTCCTCTCCATCTCTACCTGTTTCCATCCATTTCCCACCTTCCTTGGAAATCCTGATCAAATGCTGTCAGAGACCCTGATGATAAAATTTTATTAGCAACATTTACTGAACATGCAGTATGTGCCAAGACAAAAATACAAAAGATGCATGCACAAAGCTATTCACTGCATAACTATTTGTTATAGAAAATATTTGGAAATAACTCAAATCTCCATCAGTAAGGCAACTACTTCAATAACCTATGGTACATTGCACAAAGGATTGCTATGCAGCTTTGAAAAAGAATCAAGAATATATTTATATGCTTGTGTATAGTAAATTTATGGAACATAAGGAGTGAGTTTATCTAATAATAACTGAAGAATAAAAAAAGACATAGCTATTTGCCTGTGTTTTTAAAAATAGATAAACCATGCCTTAAAATATTACCTATAGAGGGAAGAAAATAAGAGGGTAGAGGGGCCAGACTTAGAAGCTAGTCACATCTGAATGTATCTGATTTTATAGAACTGTCTTTAGACCCTAGTAAATATTTGACATGACTACGAAACAAAATCAAACTTTAAATAATTGAAAGCAAACTGAAAAAATAAACCCAACTGCATATAGAGTGGTGGCAACTATACCGAGAACTATTCCAGTTACTTTGAAACACAGTAATATGATTTTACTTTCCTAGTAGACTATTTCCTACTGATAAAAAGAAGTTCAGAAAATATTAAACTGTTTTAGATGTTCATGCTTTTCGATTGTAATATTTTCATTTAGTTTGGATGTTATTGTTCTGAGGCAATTGTGAAAAGTAGCGCTGTTAGCGTCGCAGGGGCTGGGATTCTGTGCATGTGAGAAGAGATAATAAGGAAAAGTCTTCTAGTCTGGAACCTGATCTGGAGACATCAGTAGGAACCCAGGGCTGTCCTCCTCTCTGAGGTGCACACGCGCTGTCTGTGTCCACTGGGGAGGCCCCGAAATGATGAGCACCCAGCAGCAAGCAAGACCCCGGTGCCCGGGCGTGCAACCAACACCACTAACCTGAGAGGCCCACGTTGGCCACAGGTGGGAATCACTGTGGTGTCAGAAAGGACATGATTTAAAGCCATGAGTCAGTAATGATGTAACCAATGACAAGAGCTCATATTAGTTACTTTGGAAGATATTAGGTAAACAATTCATTATTTTAAAAACTAGTAAATAAAGGGAAAGAACTAGATATTTATCATATCTTTCCTAAATGAGCTGTTCCTCCAGGAAAACAAATAACCAATGACATATTGCCCTTATGCAACTATTCCTGCTAATAAATGAAGGCTAAATGAAAAAATTAGAATAGCACTGTTTTGCAACAAAGAATTCAGGATCTGGTTAGTGATTGCCGGCAGCTGCTGAGTGTCACGAAAAGGAAGAAAACCAGGGACATACCCCTGCTGCTAAGAATCCTCACCACCACCCATGAGGCAGTCTAGCCCAAAATTTGAACATAAATACAACCATGGCTTTAGATTAATAATTTATAGGAAATACTGGGAGCAGGAAGCACGTTAAATGAAGCTGTAGGGACACCATCAGCAAAGTCTAGACTATGGGAACATCTGCAGGGGAAATGACTCCAATTCTTTCGCAAATAAATTATAAGGAAAAGAAAAGAGACTGGAGAAGAAACCTACAGATTAAAAGAGATCTATGAGACATTAACAAATTGTAATCTATGAATCTAATTGAATCTTGATTCAAAGAAAGTATTTAAGAATTTATGAATCAGTGGAAGGAAAGTTGAATGCTGAAGAAGTAGATATTTTATAAAATCAAGGAATCATTATTAACAATAATTAGTGATATAGTAACAATAGATGTTATTTGTAGTATAATTAATAAAAAAGAAATATTCCTTTTGAAGAATGTCTTATGAGAACATATAAGTTAATAATCATTAATAAATATTTCAAATGAAATTATATGAAGCCTGATAGTTACTTCATATGGTCTGGGAGGGGGAAGTGTGTGAGGGACCATAGATGAAACAAAAAGGGCTTTGAGTTGAAGTTGATTAGAGATGGGTGCTGGTTACATGGGGCTCATGTTATTAGCCTCTTTACTTTTCATGTTTTAATGTTTCATTATAGAAGCAAAGCACCGGTGTCTGTGTGCAGCAGGCACTGAGCTCTGGGGAGACAAATTTTGTAACGGGAACAAAACCTCATGTACAGCTACCACAGTCAGCAGGCTGCTAGGCACATGATAGAGGCTCAGTGAGCCCTGTAGTTGAGTACAACGTAGAATGGAAGGAGAGATGGACCATCAGACAGACAGACAGGACTCAACCAAGTGGAAACAAGAAGAAAGGTTGGGCTTACCGGCACTTTCATTTTAAATTCATCTCGGTGGTATTTAATGCCAATGTCCGTAAGTGTCTCCTGGGTGAAGTGAGATGGACAAAGGATGCACATGAGCTTCGCAAGTTACATGGAAACACCACCTAGAATCATGAGAAGTGTTGGGGGAGAGAAAATGTCAAGTCCATCACATTTTGTTCTCTTGCCCCAAATCACAAAAGATAAATTTAAGGTGGACACCATAGATGTCCAAGAATTACAATGCATTTCTAATGTATTTAGAGACGGAAGAGACAGTAGAGGTCAGATTATCCAAATGCCTTCTTAAAAACCAACCATCTAAACAAACGTTGTTCTTATTCTGATTATTAGAATAATTCATCTCTATACAGAAAAATTGGGAAATGAATAAAAGTATACATTAGAAAAACAAAACCACCATGATGTTACAACCACATTTAATATTTCAATTTACTTAAGTCTAGGCTTAAACATCTTTATAATAGTTAAACTCATGCTGTAAATATATTTTGTAACCTGCCTTTTCACTAAATATTATACCATGAGCTTTTATTTATGTTTTTAAAAATTCTTTGGAAATACTATTTTTCATGGGTGCACAATTTATTTAACCAACCCCTTGTTGCTGGTCATTTAGGCTGTTCCATATTTTTACGATTTTAAGTAACACTGAAATGAAGATCAGATTAGATAACCCAGATTCATATAACTGCTTGGTGGTAAAATTGGGAACCCAAGTCCCCCACTGCCCATCGATTTTCATTCTTCCAGCAGTTCCCAAATTCAATCTCTTGAGGTGATTGTTAAGAAAAATAGTCCTTGCCCTGGAAGGTTCTGATTAACCAGGCATGGGATGGAGTCCAAGAACCTGTATTTTCAATAAGCACCTACAGAAATTCTATGCGGCATCCAGATTTTGGGATGTGTGCACTAAGGAATCTTTTACCCACACAGTGATCAATATATTTCCAGGACAAATTATACTCAGATATTAGATTACTTTAGTATTTGTAGGGGCCTGAGAAGTCAGAACTCTTAGAGAGGCCAGACTTCCAGAACAGTCCTGCGCACAGTCATGTGTCTAGATTTTCAGGGCATCAACCAGTTTGTAGTTATCCCAAAGATATACCTA
Organism: Myrmecophaga tridactyla; assembly: GCA_004026745.1. Classification (NCBI taxonomy): domain Eukaryota; kingdom Metazoa; phylum Chordata; class Mammalia; order Pilosa; family Myrmecophagidae; genus Myrmecophaga; species Myrmecophaga tridactyla. The sequence continues at coordinate 11,565 of PVIY010027619.1, forward strand.
GGAGCCATTACTAAGCCTCAGGGTAACCGTTCCAAACACAGAGGGAAGAGAACCTCTGCCCCATCTTTGAGATGCAGGCTCCTAAACTGAGGAGACTTGCATTTTATTATATCATCCCAGGGAAAATGAACTGAGACACTACTTGTGAGCTGGATGAGGCTCAAAGGCCACCTGGGAGGGCCTCTGTGTGTGCACACAGGTGTGCCCGGTTATCTCCCTAAGCAGGTAAAGGTGATGCTTCAGATGTCCTCTCCTGTCCCACCCCTACACATGCAGTACCACCCAACCCACCTGCACCAGGGGACACATGCTCAGGCGGGAATGCTAGGTAGGGCTCCTGGGCAACTTTGTCCAAGTTCAAGGACCAGGATCCTACATGGGAAGGATGTACCTACTCACCAAAGGGCCACAAACAGGCATTGAAATCGGCTAGTAAGAAGGAAAAGGAAACCGTTCGAGGTTGTGCACTTTAATGCCAAAGGCAAGCACACCTCCAACTGGTTACTTGAGTAACCCTGTCTAGTTTCGTCTCTGTCTTTATAATTTGAACACTGAAATGAAGACTATCTTAGACTGTGTTCCTTCTAAGCAAACCCTGAGATAAGGATTTGGGTACAAGCAGTTCGTTTGGAAGGTGATTCCACAAAGCACCGTGAGGGGGTAGGCACGTGAAGAGCCAATGTATCAATGAAGAGAGAGCGCTGCAGGAAGCAGACCGACACCTCCTAGGCTGTGAAGGACACTTCTCAGAAGTGTCTCCCCGAGGGGTGAGGGAGCTGGGGTTGGGGAGTGCACCCACCAACACCTACAACTAGTGGCTGCAAGTCCCTCCTGGGGCTGTGAATTCTCAGCATTCCTGCCTGCCCCTTTTCAGGGATCAGAGTCAACAAGGCAGAGGAGCTCAGGGAGCCTGTGACATGCTCAGAAACTGACTCCAAGTGACCACACAGCAACATCGGTCAAAAAGACCTTCCCAAAATTTGACATAAAATAATTCTCATTGCCCCATGAATCTAATATAAAATTGTTGAATAGGTAATTTAAATTACTTTTAGAATAATAGCAAAAAATAAATATTTACAGCTATTTGTGTTAAGGATTCCTTAACGAGCTCCATTTGTCCCTTCATCTGTTGATAACAAGGATGAATCTGATGCTGGCAGTGTCCACACTGCAAAGAAGGGGGTCAGTGTCAGAGACTGGGCGAGACCCAGGAACCATATATGGCTCCCACAGTGGAACCCACTCCATAGCTCCCACTCCAGGATCACTGTGGAAACACCCCAACAGCATCAAGGAATAACTGGGTCCAAGTCCTCCTCCTAGTCAGTCTGGCAGCTTTAACACAACACGAATACACTGACCTCAGGGCCCCTCAGGCCTCCACTTCTTCTGGCAATAAATGAAATGCTGAAGGAACATTCATGGCCATGTCTGAAGGAGGATGCCCTGTCAGTAGAGCATAATGTGCTCCTCATGCAGGCAGAGAACCTCAAGGCCAAGCACTGCCTCTTTCCACTCCCAAGTCTGACATGGTGCTCCCAATACCCTTTTCTAGGACCCATTCCTGGAGGTGGTCAGAAACAGCCAGAAGGAGAAACAACGCTTTTCCAGGGCCTGGCCATACACAGGCAACAGTGTACACAGGAGAAGATATCATCTTCAGTAAGTCTGCAAGGAACTGTGCGGTCCCCTTAAGTCCCCACTAAATTCTTAAAAATTCCCTTGAAACCAAACTCCTAAAACTGGAGGCATTTTTTCCCCTCTCCTTGGCAGGAAATGTGGAATAGAGGAGACAGCAAAGGTTCAAGCTCTAGTGCTTTCCATTTACTAGCACCAAGACTGGGAAAATCATCAAAACTCTTTAAAACTTGATTTCCTTATGAGTAAAATTATGCCATCAATAGTGAAGTGGTTAAAAGTGCAGATTTTGGAGCCAGAATTAAATTCTGAATTCTACCATATATATACTGTGTGGACTGGGGTGCGGTGGTTAACCTCTAGAGTTTCTCAGACTCCTCGTTTGTAAAACATTACATATCTCATGGGGTTGGTATGAGGATTAAATTAATATATATATGCATAGATGTGTAAAATACTTAGAACAATTCCTGGCACATGGTAGTTTTATGTAAGTTAATTATTATTTATTTATTATAATAATTAAAAATTTACTTATTATAATTAATTTTTCTTATGTGTCTGTCATAGAGATTAAAGAAATTGAGTACATGGAAAGAAGTTGGACCATAGTAAACCATCAATAACTTTCTCACACTGGGTGAAAGATGAACTTCCCTAAAAAGAGTCTGCATGCGAATAAGACAGAAGAGCTAGACAAAACCTGTAAGAAAACATAATAGCTGACCTAAGGTAAGGATCATGGGCTAACCCACATCACAGCCTCATATCCATATCTCCCTGGGGACACTTTCCAGGCCACAGTGTAAGTAGAGGAGATCTCACAGGGTGGAAAAGGCAGAGACTGGAGATTATGGGTGCTACACAACCCTGGATTTGGGGGTGGGGGGTTGGCTGTCAGATGAAAGTAGCCGCAAGAGGGAACTCCAAACTCTTCATGGAAATTCCCCTTGATTGTTCCGCCAAATCCTGAGCCTTACAAGTTGAGGTGTGATTCCAGGATGCTGGCAGAGAACAGCAACTACATGTCTGAGGACGGATGGGAAATTATGAAGCTGGCATAGCTTGGGGGGGACCATGGGTGTCTGGGCTGAGGCAGATGGACATACTTGGATGAACATCCTGGGCATTCAGCTGAAACTTCAGAGAGGCCATACTCTAGGAATAAAGACCACACCATAGGGTTGCACAGGAGTAAGGCTACACTCGAGGAGGAGCAACAAAGGAGAAATGACCGTGCATGAAGAAAATCTAAAACTAGGCTTCAAAAAGATCAGGGTGTCTATCAGGAATTTAACTGCCTGCCAAATCAAAATCCAGTACTCCTTATAAGCAGATAAGCCTCTACAACATATCATCCATAATGTCCAGCATAAAATAAAAAACTAATAGAAATGCAAAGAAGTGGTGAAAAGTAACCATAATCAAGAGATAAAAAGTCAATAGATAAATAGTCAGAGACATTCCAGTTGTTGGAAGACAGACCTCAGAATAATTATGATCAATATGTTAAAAACAGGAAAATATTGACAAAATGAATTTTAAAATGCATTATTTCACCCAATTTAAATATGGGCAAAACTTCTGAATAAACATTTATCCAGAAAAAGAGACACAAATGTACCTGAAGCACATGAAGCAATTGTGGCATCATTTGTCATCAGGGAAATGTAAATCAAAACCTCAATGAGATACCACTTCACATCCGCTAGGATAAATAGAATAAAAATGTGAAGTAATAGCAAGTGTTGGAAAGGATCGGAAAAATTAGAACCCTCATAACTGCTGGTGGAAATGAAAACAGTGCAGCTGCTTTGGAAAATGGTCTGGCACATCTTCAAATCAGTAAACATAGAGTTACTATATGACTCATCAATTTTACTCATAGGTATATATTCAAGAGAAAGGAAAGCATATGCTTACATTAAAACCTGTACACAGATATTTATAGCAGCATTATTCATAATAGCCAAAAGATAAAAACAACCAAAATTGTCCTTGAATGGATGAATGGATAAACAAAATGAGATATATCCATTCAATGGAATATCATCTGGACTTAAAATGGGATGAAGTACTGATTTGTGCTACAACTTGAATGAATGTTGAAAACGTTACATTAAGTGAAAGGAGCCAGTCAAAAGGTCCACATGTTATATGGTACCATTTATATGAATGTCCAGAATAGGGAAATCTAAAAAGGCAGAAAGTACGGTAGTGGTTACTTACAGTTGGGGGAGAAAGGGTGGGTGGAGAATGGGGAGACAGGAGGATGATAGCTAGAGGGTACATAGTTTTCCTTTTTTATGAATTTGTGTTTGTTCTTATTGTTATCAATGCTTTTGGGAATCAATTTGTGTTTTTTTTAATTTTTATTAATAAAATCAATCAACATTCAATATGAACATTCTTAACGTATGAACCTTCCATACTTGGTATGCAATCAGTGGCTCACAATATCATCACATAGTTGTTTATTCATCCCCATGATCATTTTTCAGAACATTTATATCACTTCAGAAAAAGAAATGAAAAAAAGGAAAAACTCATACATACCATACCCTTTACCCCTCCCTCTCAGTGACCACTAGTATTTCCCTGTACCCAATTTATTTTAACATTTGTTCCCCCTATTATTTATTTATTTTAATCCATATTTTTTACTCATCTGTCCATACTGTAGATAAAAGGAGCATCAGAACAAGGTTTTTGCAATCACACAGTCACTTGCGAAAGCTATTTCATTATACAACCACCTTAAAGAAACATGGCTACTGGAACATAGCCCTGCAGTTTCAGGCACTTCCCTCTAGCCTCTCTAATACACCTTAAACCAAAAAGGGATTATCTATATAATGCGTTAAGACTAACCTCCAGGATAACCTCTCTACTCTATTTGAAATCTTTCAGCCATTGACAGTTTATTTTGTCTTATTTCTCTCTTCCCCCTTTCAGTTGAGAAAGTTTTCTCAATCCCTTGATGCTGAATCCCAGTTCATTCTAGGATTTCTGTCCCACACTGCCAGGAAGGTTTACACACCTGGGAGTCATGTCCCACATAGAGAGGGGGCAGGCAGTGAGTTTGCTTGTAGTGTTGGCTGAGAGATGGGCCAGATCTGAGGAGCAAAAGAGGTTCTCTGGGGGTGACTCTTAGCCTAATTTTAAGTAGGCTTAGCCTATCCTTTGTGGGGATGTTTCATATGAAAAAACCCCAAGATTGAGGGTTTGGCCTATTGATTTTGTTGTCCTCACTGCTTTCGAGAATATCAGGCCTCCTCTGTGTGGGGAAGTTGAACTTTCCCCCTTTCTCACCATTCCCCCCAGGGGACTTTGCAAATACTTATTTACTCACTGTTCAAATCACTCTGGGATTTATCGGGGCATCACTCTGGACAAACATACAAAATCTCATGCCCTACTCAAGGTTCCATGTACTAATGGTGTTCAACTAAGCTGTCCACATAAGTTATATTAGGAGATGCACTATTCAAAATATAAATTCTGTACCAAATAAACATTTTTTGCTTTAGTCTCACACATAAATTAAAGTTTTAAAATATGAATTACCATCTATTTTCAACACTCTGCAATATTGACATTCCTTTGCTCTTTCTTATACAAAAATATTTTTTAATTTTTACATTTACTCACTATCCTTGTACACTCTAGGCATTCCTAGATTATACCATCTCAGTCTTTATCGTCTATCTTTCCTTCTGATTTCATTTGTGCACCCAGCCCTCCTCCCTCTATCATTCTCACATTCAGCTTCATTCAGTGTACTAACATTATTGTATTACTGTTAGGTAGTATTGTGCTATCCTTTTCTGGGTTTTTATAATCAGTCCTGTTGCACAATCTGTATCTCTTCAGCTCCAATTACCCAAAATCTACCCTGTTTCTATCTCCTGATAGTCTCTGTTCTTAACTGAAATTCTCCAAGTTCATTCATTAATGTTAGTTCATATCAATGAGACCATATAGTATTTATCCTTTTGTTTCTGGCTAATCTCACTGAGCATAATGTCCTCAAGGTCCATTCATGTTGTTACATACTTCCTCACTTTATTCTGTCTTACAGCTGCATAATATTTCATCATATGTATATACCACAGCTTGTTTAGCCATTCATCTGTTGATGGACATTTTGGCTGTTTCCATCTCTTGGCAATTGTAAATAATGCTGCTATATTATGCAGTATGCTATATAGTGCAAATGTTCATTTGTGTCCTTGCCCTCATGTCCTCTGAGTAGATACCTAGCAATGGTATTGCTGGATCATATGGCAATTCTATACTTAGCTTCCTGAGGAACTGCCAAACTGCCTTGCATAGTGGTTGCACCATTTTACATTCCCACCAACAGTCAGTAAGTGTACCTCTTTCTCCACATCCTCTCCAGCACTTGTCATTTTCTGTTTTGATTATGGCCATTCTGGTGGGTGTGAGATGATATCTCATTGTGGTTTGATCTGCATTTCCCTAATAGCCAGTGAAGTTGAGCATCTTTTCATGTGACTTTTGGCCATTTGAACTTCCTCTTCTGAGAAGTATTTGTTCATGTCTTTTGACCATTTTGTTATTGGGTTGTTTTTCTTTCTGTTGTTGAGTTGAACAATCTCTTTATATATTTTGGATACTAGACCCTTATCTGATATATCATTTCCAAATATTGATTCCAATTGTGTAGGCTGTCTTTTTACTTTCTTGACAAAGTTCTTTGATGCACAAAAGTGTTTAATTTTGAGGAGTTCCCATTTATCTATTTCTTTCTTCAGTGCTCGTGCCTTGGGTGTAAGATCTAGGAAACCACCTCCTATTATAAAATTCATAAGTTATATCCCTACATTTTCTTCTAACAGTTTTATAGTCTTAGATCTAATATTTAGAACTTTGATCCATTTTGAATTAATTTTTGTATTGGGTGTGAGATATAGATCCTCTTTCATTCTTTTGCATGTGTATATCCAGTTCTCTAGGCACCATTTATTGAAGAGACTGTTCTTTCCCAGGTGAGTTGGCTTGACTGCCTTAACAAAGATCAATTGTCCATAATGAGAGGGTCTATATCTGAACGTTCTATTCAATTCCATTGGTGAGTATATCTATCTTTATGCCAGTACCATGCTGTTTTGACCAGTGTAGCTTTGTAATATGCCTTAAAATCAGGTAGTGTGAGACCTCCAACTTAATTTTTCTTTCTCAGGATATTTTTTAGCTATTTGGGGCATCCTACCCTTCCAGATAAATTTGGTCATTGGTTTAACTATTTCTGAAAAGTAAGTTTTGAGGATTTTAATAGGTATTGTATTGAATCTGTAAATCAATTTAGGTAGAATTGACATCTTAACTATATTTACTCTTCCAGTTCATGAACACAGTATGCCCTTCCATTTATTTAGGTCTTCTGTGATTTCTTTTAGCAATTTCTTGTAGTTTTCTTTGTATAGGTCTTTTGTATCCTTAGTTAAATTTATTCTTAAATATTTTATTCTTTTGGTGGCAAGTATAAATGAGATTTTTTTCTTGATTCCCCCCTCAGATTGTTTGTTATTAGTGTATAGAAATACTACAGATTTTTGAGTGTTGATCTTGGAACCTGCCACTTTGCTGCACTCATTTATTAGCTCTAGTACTTTTGCTGTGGATTTTCAGGGTTTTTGACATACAGTATCACATCAGCTGCAAACAGTGAGAGTTTTACTTCTTCCTTTCCAATTTTGATGCCTTGTATTTATTTTTCTAGTCTAATTGCTCTGCCTAGAACTTCCAACAGGATGTTGAATAACAATGGTGATAGTGGACATCCTTGTCTTGCTTCTGATCTTAGGGGGAAAGTTTTCAGTTTTTCCCCATGAGGATAATATTAACTGTGGGTTTTTATATATCCTCTTTATTGTGTTGAGGAAGTTCCCTTTTATTCCTATCCTTTGAAATGTTTTCAACAAGAAAGGATGTTGAATTTCATCAAATGCTTTTTCTACATCAATTGAAATGATCATGTGGTTTTTCTGCTCTGATTTGTTGATATGGTGTATTACATTAGCTGATTTTCTTATGTTGAACCATCCTTGCATAGCTGGGATGAACCCTACTTGGTTATGGTGTATAATTCTTTTATTGTGCTGCTGGACTCAATTTATAAGAATTCTGTTGAGGATTTTTGCATCTATATTCATTAGAGAGATTGGTTTGTAATTTTCTTTTCTTGTAGTGTCTTTGTCTGGCTTTGTGATGTTGGCTTCATTGAATGAGTTAGGTATCCTTCCTTCCTCTTAAATTTTTTTTGAAGAGTTTGAGCAGGATTGGCACCAATTTTTTCATGAGTGCTTGGTAGAATTCACATGTGAAGCCATCTGGTCCTGGACTTTTCTTTTTTGTTAGCTTCTTAATGACTAATTCAATTTCTTGTGATTGGTTTGGTGAGGTCATCTATTTCTTCTTGAGTCAATGTTGGTTGTTCATGCCTTTCTAGGAAGTTGTCCATTTCATCTACATTGTCTAGTTTATTAGCATAAAGTTGTTCATAGTATCCTTTCATTACCTCCTTTATTTCTGAAGGGCCAGTGGTTATATCTCCTTTTCCATTTCTGATTTTATTTATTTGCATCCTCTCTCTTCTTCTTTTTCTCAACATTGCTAAGGTTCCATCAATCTTATTGATTTTCTCATAGAACCAATTTCTGGTTTTATTGATTTTTTTGATTGTTTTCATGTTCTCGATTTCATTTTTTTCTGCTCTAATCTTCACTATTTCTCTCCTTTTCTTGCTTTGGGGTTAATTTGCTGTTCTTTCTCTAGTTCTTTCAAATGAACAGTTAATTCCTTGATTTTCACTCTTTCTTCTTTTTTGATATAGGCATTTAAGGCAAAAAAATTTCCCTCTTAGCACTAACTTTGCTGCATCCCATAAGTTTTGGTATGTTGTGTTTTCATTTTTATTGGCCTCAAGATATTTACTGATTTCTCTTTTAATTTCTCCCTTGACCCGCTGGTTGTTTAAGAGTGTGTTGTTGAGCCTCCATATATTTGTGAATTTTTTGGCACTCTGCCTAGTATTGATTTCCAACTTCAATCTTTTATGAACTGAGAAAGTGTTTTGTATAATTTCAATCTTTTAAAATTTATTAAGACTTGTTTTGTGACCCAGCATGTGGTCTATCCTTGAGAATGATCCATGAGCACTTGAGAAAAAGTGTCTCCTGCTGTTGTGGGGTGTAATCTTCTATAAATGTCTGTTAAGTCTAGTTCATTTATTATGTTATTCAAATTCTCTGTTTCTTTATTGATCCTCTGTCTAGACGTTCTGTCCATTGATGAGAGTGGAGAACTGAAGTCTCCAATTATTATGGTAGATGTGTCTATTTCTCTTTTCAGTGTTTGCCTTGTATTTTGGAGCACTGTGGCTCAGTGCATAAATATTTATGATTGTTATGTCTTCTTGTCAAATTGTTCCTTTTATTAATGCATAATGTTCTTGTTATCTCTTTTAATTGTTTTACATTTGAAGTCTAATTTGTTGTATATTAGTATAGCTACTCCTACACTTTTCTGATTGTTGTGTGCATGAAATATCTTTTCCCAACCTTTCAACCTATGTTTATCCCTGGGTCTAAAATTTATCTCCTGTAGACAGCATATTGATGGGTCCTGCTTTTTAATCCATTCTGCAAGTCTATGGCTTTTGATTGGGGAGTTTAATCCATTAACATTTAGTGTTATTACTGTAAGGGCAGTCCTTTCTTCTACCATTTTGCCATTTGGATTTTATATGTCATATCTAATTTTTCTTCTTTTTACCTTTACTGATAGACTTCATTTCTGCACTCTTCTCCACACCTTTCTCTCCTGTCTTTTCCTATCTGTCTCTAGTGCTCCCTTTAGTATTTCTTGCAGAGCCAGTCTCTCAGTCACAAATTCTTTCAGTGATTTTTTGGTCTGAAAATGTTTTAATTTCTCCCTCATTTTTGAAGGACAATTTCGCTGGATATAGAATTCTTGGTTGGCAGTTTTTTCTTTTAGTATCTTAAATACATCATACCACAGTCTTCTTGCCTCCATGGTTTCTGCTCAGAAATCTATGCACAGTCTTATTGGGCTTCCCTTGTATTTGATGGATGGCTTTTCTCTTGCAGCTTTCAAAATTCTCTTTCTCTTTGACATCTGACATTCTGATTTGTAAGTGTCTTGGAGTATGTCTATTTGGATCTATTTTGTTTGGGGTATGCTGCAGTTCTTGGATCTGTAATTTTAAGTCTTTCATAAGAGTTGGGAAATTCTCAGTGATAATTTCCTCCATTAGTTTTTCTCCTTCTTTTCCCTTCTCTTCTCCTTCTGGGACACCTACAGCATGTATATTCATGTGCTTCATGTTGTCATTCAATTCCCTGAGTCCCTGCTTATATTTTTCCATTCTTTTCCCTATATTTTCTTTTGCTTGTCAGATTTCAGATGTCCCATCCTCCAGTTCACTAATCCTATCTTCTGCCTCTTGGAATCTAACATTTTGGTTTCCATTGTTTTTTCTTCTCTTCTACTGTGACTTTCATTCCCATAACTTCTGTGATTTGTTTTTTCAGACTTTCAATTTATTCTTTTTGTTCATTCCTTGCCTTCTTTATATACTGCCTCAATTCATTGATTTGATTTTTGATGAGGTTTTCCATGTCTGTTTGAACATTCTGAATTAATTGTTTCAACTGTATCTCATTTGAATTGTTGGTTTGTTCCTTTGACTGGGCTGTTCTTCAATTTTCCTAGTATGATTTGTTATTTTTTGCTGGCATCTAAGCATTTAATTTCTTTAATTAGTTTATTCTAGAGATTGTTTTCACTTTTTTTACTTAGGAATTTCTTGTTGGATGACTTTGTTGTCTATCTGTTCTTTGACATTCAGTTCAGCTTATTCAAGACCTCTAGCTTAGAGTTTGTTTAACAGAGGAGAATTTTTCAGTTCTTGTTTTCTTGTTTCTTGCTCTGCCTGTGTGGTGCCTTTTTTCCCTTAGGAGTGTCTAGTTAGGTATTATAGACCCAAGCCAGATTTTCCCAGACCAAACTGGCTTTCTCTCAAGAAGAAAGAGTCACCTGTGTCAGTTTTCCCTGAGGGTGAGACCCAGCAGGTTGAAAGACTTTCCTCTGAAGCCTCTAGACTCTGTGTTTTTCCTATCCTTCCCAGTTTGTGGTGCTTGTCTGCCTATGGGTCTCACCAGCAGAAGGTGATGTGGTACCTTTAACTTCAGCAGACTTTCCCTGCTGGGGGTGAGGTCAAGACAGAGGAGAGGTTGTAGGCTGGCTTTAATCACTTCAGTTTTCCAGATCCTGGAGTCTGAATTCCTTGAGGGAGTGATTCCACCTGAGCTGGGCCCCTCATCTCTCCTGGGGAAGGTACAGCCTCCAGACAAGCTCTTAGACAAGCTTAATTCTGCCTGAGAAGCCTTGCAATTGTATCCAAATAGCATTCAAACTGTTGAAACATAGCCACAGGAAAGAGAATAAAAAAATTTCCTTTTCAGAGCAGGATCCCTGTTCCTCGGGTTTGCCAATCAAGAGCTTAAGTTGGTACATTGTTCTGTGTATCTCCAGGTCCTATGTATCCCCTTCTTTCCTTTAAGGCCCAGATTCTTTCAAGTATTTTGTCCTATCTGATCCCCCCCCAAAAAAACCCTCCATTTTTTCTCTTTTTACCTCAGCCCTGCCCCTTCTGTGCAGGGGCAAAACCCAGCAATTTCAGCTTTTACTGGAATTTCAGCTGAGCTGGGGGCCTAGTTTTAGTAGTCAGAATTTGTTAATTAATTCAACAAATTGGAGCTTGGGAGAACCCAGCCCCTTGCTGCTAGTAAAGGTCCTTTCCTTTCTCCTCTGGGAAGCAGCCTATGGGGAAAGGGTGCTGGCTGCTGTGGCCTGGGAGACTCATGGTTCTGGGTGGGCTTGCAGCTGGTCCAGCTTGTCCATACTGGTGTATGTTGTGTGTCCAGTCACTGATGTGGCCCCAGCAGCTGTGCTGTACTGTTCCTGGCTATTTAGTAGCTGCTCTGGAGGATGAACTAAATCCCACACCTCACTAAGCCACCATCTTGGCTCCTCCATAGTTTCTTTTTGAGTTAATAAAAATGTTCTAAGATAGACTGTGTTGGTGATTGCACATATCTGATAATACACTAAAAGCCATTGAATTGTACACCGTAAATCATTAAGTTATATGGCATGTAAATTATATCACAATAAATCTGTTTTTTTAAAGTTGCTTTATTTAAACAGAGAATTAGAATCTATAAAAAGAATCAAATAAATCTTCTAGAATTACAAAACAATGACATTAAGAACTCATAGGATTGGTTCAACAGTGGACTGACCACAGCAGCAGGCAGAAGAGGTGGAACTGAAAATACATCAATTGGAAATATTCAAACTGAAGCAAAGAGAGAAAAAAATGGAAAGAATTGAAAGTAAGAGAGATGTGGGACATGAACAAAAGTTCTAGAATGTAAGGAGACAGGACATGGTACAGAAGCAACACTTAAAGAAATAACAGCTAAGAATTTTCCAAATCTGATAAAGACGTAAGCTACAGATTCAAAACACTCTTCAAGCAACAAGTAGGATAAATACAAAGAAAACATCACTTATGTATATCAGAGCCAAACTGCTGAAAATAAAATTAGGGAAAGACAGGGAAAGATATTTAAAGCAACCAGTGAGAAAAGACACATTACCATCAAAAGCATACTATTATAAATAATCAGCTGAATGCTCAACAGACATTATGGGAACTGGAGTGCAATGCAAAGATGCATTTAGAGTACTGGCCTGGAAGAAATAGTGTTTTATGTCCATTGAAATTTGTTTAAAAACGAAGGTGAAATAAGGATATTTCTAGACAAATAGACCTAGAGAATTTATTGTCAATATGACAAGATATTGTTAGTTAAAGATGTAATGCAGTGTTCCATTTAGTATTTTTTGTAGAGCCAGTTTCTTAGTCACAAACTCTCTCAGTCACTATTTGTCTGAAAATATTTTACATTTCCATTCATTTTTGAAGGACAGTTTTGCTGGGTATAGAATTCTTGTTTTTTTTTTCTTTCAGTATCTTAATATATTATACCACTGCCTTCTTGCCTCCATGGTTTCTGCTGAGATAGCTGCACATAGTTTTATTGTACTTCCCCTGTATGTGATGGATTGCTTTTCTCTCTCTGCTTTCAGAATTCTCTTCGTTATTGACATTTGACAATCTAATTAGTAAGCATCATGGAGCAGGTCTATTTGGAGCTATTCTGCTTAAGGTATACTGCACTTCTTGGATCTGTAATTTTACGTCTTTCATGAGAGACGGGAAATTTTTAGTGATTATTTCCTCCATTAGTCTTTCTGCCCACTTTCCCTTCTCTTCTCTTTCTGGGGCATCCACAACACATATATTCCTGTGTTTCATGTTGCCATTCAGTTTCCTCAGACTCTGCTCATATTTTTCCATTGTTTTTCCTGTCTGTTCTTTTGTGTGTAGGATTTCAGATGTCCTGTCCTCTAGTTCACTAATCCTTTCTTCTGCCTCTTTAAATCTGCTGTTGCAGGTCTCTATTGTTTTTTTCATCTCTTGTATTGTGCTTCTCATTCCAATAAGTTCTGTGATTTGTCTTTTCAGGCTTTTGAGCTCTTCTTTATGTTCACCCAATGTCTTCTTCATATCTTTTATCTCTTTTGCCCTATCTTCCCTCAACTCCTTGATTTGATTTTTGATGTGATTTCGCATGTCTCTTTGAACATCCTTAATTATTCTTTCAACTCCTGTATCTCATCTGAAATGTTTGGTTTGTTCCTTTGACTGGGCCATATCTTTGAGTTTTGTGGTATGACTCATTATTTTTTGTTGATGTCTAGGCATTTGATTTCCTTAGTTTAACCTAGAGGGATTTTCACTCTTACCTAGGGTTTTCTCATTGGATGGCTTTGTTCTCTATCTGTTCTTTGGCATTAAGTTCAAGTTATTCTTGACCTCTATCATAGGTTCTGTTTAACTGATCAGATTTTTTCAGCTCTTCTTTTTCTGGGTCTTGCCCTGCCTAAATGGAATTTTTTTTTTGAGGAAGGTCTCCTCACGTATCATTGACCCAGCTCAGATTTTCCTAGACCAGACAGGGCCATGTCTCAGGAAGAGAAAGTAGCCAGCATCAGTTTTCCCAAGGGTGAGATTCAGCAGGTTGTCAGACTTTTCTATGAAGCCTCTAGACTCTGTACTTTTCCTATCCTGCTAGCATGTGGTGCTTGTTTGCCTACAGCTTCCCACCAGTGTAAAGTGGTGCAGTGCCTTTAACTTCAGCTTACTTTCCCTGCTGGGGCATGGTTGAGACAGAGGAGAGGTAGTGGGATGGCCTTGATTGCTTCTGTTTTCCAGCTCCTTGGCCTGAATTCCTTGAATGAGGGTTTCCACTTGAGTTGGGGTCCACCTCCTTTTTCTTAGGAAAGATATGCCTCTTAAGGAATTAACCCCTTTCACCTGACTAGTTACTCTGTTTCTCAGACAAGCTTAATTCTGTCACTGCCTGGGGCAGTGCTGGAGCCTGAAAGTGCTTCCAGTTCTATGGAATGAGCTGTTAAGAAGTCAAAAAAAAAAAAAGAAAAAAGACTTTTCAGAGCCAGACCCCAGCTCTGTGGGTTTACCAATGAAGAGCTTGAGTTGGTTCATGGCTCTATATATCCCCAGACTCTATGTCACCCCTTTTCTTGGGGTCCAGCCCTTTTCCAGTATGTTGTGCTGCCCAACTAAAAAAGTCTCTGGTTTCTTTTTCCCTTTCTGCCAGGGTGAAAACTCCTGGTTCCTTTAGTGCTTACTCCAGGTTTATCTCAGCTGGGGGCCTATTTTTAGTAGTCAGACTTTGTTCATTAATTCCACAACTGGAGCTTGGTTGAGCTACACCCTGTTGCTAGTAAAGTCTGTTTCCTTTCCCCTCGGGGAACCAGGCTGCCATGCCCACGGGGGAGGTGTAGTGGTCTCCACAGCTTGGGGGACTTACAGTTCTGTGGGTGGTCTTAGCTATTCCATCTGGTCCAGACGTCTGTACTCTGTGTGTCTGGTCACTGATGTCCCCCCCCAGCAGTTGTTCTGTACCATTCCTGGCTATTTACTAGCTGCTCTGGAGGATGAACTAAATTCCACACCTCACTATGCCACCATCTTGCCCCAACTCCTAAAGGTGTACTCTAAACTGAATGAAGTCAGAAACCTGAAAATATAAAAAAAGAGATAAATAAACAAACATCCTGAAAAGGATAAATATATGGGTAATAAGTTTCCACTCTGGTTAGGAAGATGGTCCCTTCTATCAAAACACAGAAAAAGAACAAAACATACCTTCATTTCATTAAATTATAATTTTGTTTAGGCAAAAAAACTTAATGAGCAAATCTAAGAGAGTTAAGCACTTCCTTAGTGAGTAAATTCTAGAAGCAATTTTCACTTGATGTGATGGTTGCCTATTTTGAGAACAGAAAGGAAAAGAAATGAGGTTGAAGAGAGATAATCCTGCATGAAAACCTAAATCTGCAAGAAGGAATGAAGAGCATGTAGACAATACATATGTGGATAAATATTATCCACCGTATTAGTCAGGGTTCTCTAGAGAAACAGAACCCACAAGAGAGGTCTATAAATATGAGATTTATAAAGGTGTCTCATGTAACCATGGGAATGGAAGAGTCCAAAATCTGCAAGGCAGGCTCTGAAGCTGGTGGCTCCAATGAATGGTCTGGATGAACTCCACAGGAGAGGCTCACTGGCTGAAGAAGCAGGGAAAGAGTCCCTCTTCTTCCTTAAAAGTCTTTGATTGGATCAAACCCAACTGATTTGGTCATAGATGTAATCATCCAAAGATGCCATAAACTGACTAATGATTTAATAAATCAGCTTTCTGTTTATCAACCAGCCACAAAACATCCTTGCAATAATGGTTAGGCCAGTGCTTGCCTGACCAGACAACTGGGCTTCATCACCTGGCCAGGCTGATGGCTGAATCCAACCATCACATTCACTATGTTTTTTAATTCCCTAAAAGACTACTGGCTATTCAAAGCAAATATAATAACAAAATATTGAGTGTAATACACATATAAAAGTAAAATATATCACAGCAATAGCAGTAAGGATTTGATGGAGTAAATGGAATTATACTAATTTTACTATTCAAACTAGTATTGTATGGAGTGAAATTATACTATTGACATTGAATATACAGTGTTTAAAATTAATTCAAGATAGACTCTGCTAAAGGATGTATACTGTAAAGTAGAGAACTGTTTTAGTTTGCTAGCTGCCAGAATGCAATATACCAGAAACAGAATGGCTTTTAAAAAGGGAATTTAATAAATTCTAATTTACAGTTCTAAGGCCGAGAAAATGTCCCAATTAAAACAAGTCTATAGAAATGTCCAATCTAAGGCATCTAGGAAAAGATACCTTGGTTCAAGAAGTTCAGGGTTTCTCTCTCAAGTGAGAAGGCACATTGTGAACACAGTCACGATTTCTCTCTCAGCTGGAAGGGCACATGGTGAGCACGGCATCAAGCACTAGCTTTCTCTCCTGCCTTCCTATTTCATGAAGCTCCCTGGGAGGCGTATTCCTTCTTCATCTCCAAAGGTTGCTGGCTCGTGGACTCTGCTTCTCATGGCTATGTCATTCTACTCTGCTCTCTCTGAATCACTTCCATTCTCCAAAATGTTTCCTCTTTTATAGGACTCCAGAAACTTATCAAGACCCACCCAAATTAATCCAGCTTAACAACCACTCTTGATTAAATTACATCTCCAGGGAGATGATCTGATTGCAGTTTCAAACATACAGTATTGAATAAGGATTATTCTGCCTTTCTGAAATGGGATTTAGATTAAAACATGGCTTTTCTAGGGGACAAACATCCTTTCAAACCAGCACAAAGACCATAGCTAAAAAGCCAATAGAGGATATAAAACAAAATATTAAAAATATCTGAAGAAGCCAAAAGAAGGCAGGAAAGGAGAAATAAAGAACAAGTCACAGATAGTATAACCCCAACTACCTCAATAATCACATTAAGTGGAAATAGTCTATACCACTTCACTTAAGGGTAGATAGTGTCAGAGTGGATACGATTACAAAGCATAAAGAGAGAGACAGATTGAAAGAAAAAGGATGGTAAAAGATAGATCATACAATCACTAGTCATAAGGAAGCCAGAGTGGTTATATCAGTAGTAGAAAAAGTAGTGTTCAAGACAAGGAGTACTTGCAGAGATAAATAATTCATAAAGACAAAAGGGTCAATTTATCAGGAAGACACAACAATCCTAAATATGTATACATGTATGTAATATAACATGGCTTCAAAATACATTAAACAAAAATTGTTAGAACTAAAAGGAAAATAAATAAATCCACAATAGCAGTTGGAGATTTTAACATTCCTCTCTCAGTAATTCACAGAACAAGGAGCAAAAAAAAAAAAAAAAAACAACTCAGAAAGGATATAGACCTGATTTCTTCCTATGAAGAAGTCAACATCCAGCAACTGCAAAACACATACTCTTTTCAGGTGCACAGAGCACATTTACCAAAACAGACCATTACCCTAGACCGTTAAGCAAGTTCAAATTTAAAAGATTGCAAACTGGGTGTATTTCTGACCATGGTGGAATTCAGCTGGAACTGTATTATTCCTTTGTTTTCCACTTCATTTATCTTTGTTTTAGTTTTCTTTATAATTTCCTTTCTTCTAGCTTCTTTGGGTTTAATTCATCATTCTCTTTTTCAAATCTTCTAAGGTGTAAGATTAGATCATTGATTTAAAAACTTTCCTCTCTTCTAATATAAGCATTTAAAAAGCTACAGTTCCCTTCTAAGCATTGCTTTAGCTACATCACATACATTTGAGACACTGCTTTTATTGTCAGTTAAAAATATTTCCTAATTTCCTTCATGATATTTTCTTTGCTCCATGGATCATTTAGAGTGATTGCTTGGCTTCCAAATAGTTAACAATTTTTCTGCTCTACAGTGATAAAAATCAGAACAGTGGTTTCCTGGGGAGCAGGGGGAGAAGTCAGGGGAGAAGGGATGGGGATGGAATTATTGATAGAAAAGCAAGAGGGAACCTCCATAGAAATATTCTATAATCTGCTCTGGATAGTTGTTACATGGATGTATAAACAGGTGAAACATTCATCAAGCTATACAGTCAGGATTTGTACACTTTACTACATAGAAATTACAATTCAATTAAAAAAATCCAAATAATTAAATCAATTCATGTTGTGAAAGAGGAAAAATATTTTTTAAAAAGCACAAATATCCATGCTTATTGAGTGTCCAATATGTGTCAGTCATTGATTACAAGGGACTCAAGAATAAACTGCATGGTTTCTGTAATTCTACAAAAGAAATTGACATTAACAACAATAATTTTAGATGATAGTATCTACTATTTATTGAGCTATCATTTACCAGACATATTTAACTTTTATTTTCTTTTATCTTATGAAATTATCTCCATTTTACAGATGAGGAAATAAAGGTGAACAGAAATAAAACAACTTGCCTGGGTCACACCAGCAAAAATGGATTTCAAAGTCAGAGTTGTCTGACACCAATGTTCAAGCTTTTAACATAATCCAATTGCTTCCCTTTGATCACAGTTTTATTTTGTATATTTTGCAGTAGCTAGTGTTTTTCTTTTATTTTTCGTTAGACTAAATAATCATTCATTGAGAATGTTGTAAGGGAAGCTGGGCTCTTAATCAAGGTGGAACTGGAAGAGGCCCAGCAAATATAATAATATAAATATAATAATATGGAAATATTATTACCAACTTAATATAATAAAGCATATAAACAAATATAATAAAGTGTATAAACAAGGCTGCTTTTTGGTCTAGGAGGTGACCAGCTGCCAACAAATGTCTTCCCAGCCAAGCTGAGGACACATGGTTCACAACAGGCTTCCTCTCAGCACCACAAAGACCACATCCCAAGACCAGGAATTTGGGGGAACAACATATAGGTCTTCTGGGGAAAACCTGTGCACATCATGGGCTGTGCCTCCTGACACAATTCTATACAGACCACAGCTCTGAAAGAAGAGATGAGTGAGTCATGACAATGATTTGAGTGGAGTCTTCTCATAAAATGTACATTCTAAACAATGCTCAGAAATGTCAATGACTATTTTCAGCTGTCTTTCGTATCTTGTTCAACAAGGGTGTAGAAACCTCAACTAAACCATATGTACAGGAAATGAGATTTCTGATCAACACATTTCTTTGGGTAACACTTGGTGATTTTAATCTTTATTCTTTTTTTAATACATAGATCCTCTGATGTGCTAAACACTTGCACAAGTGCAACTTAACATAATCTTCACAACCCACCATGTGAAGTTGGTAATAATATTTCCATTTTATAGACAGGGAAATCAATCCTGTAGTGATGTTTTAAAAAAATAACTAGTCAGAAGTCACATCTGATGTGCAGAGTTAAAGTTACATCCAGGCTTCAGACTCTAAAACCAATGTGCAGGCCACAAATTCATGCTCTCCTGTTATGGAAAATATTTAACAGTATATTGCTTCATTTTCCAATATTAGTAGTTCCTCTGTAATAAGATAGAATTGAATTTTTGATGTCTTAAACATGACACTTTGAATACCATTAAATATGAAAAAGTATGTGCAAGAGATGGAGTAAATGTGTCCTGACTAAAAAATACCACAGCAGTCGTATACCCAGAGGTGTGGATGAGACTAAGAGATGATATGCTTCCTCAGAGCTGCAGAGGACAGATAACGGGATGCCTTTGCTGGGCTGGTGCCAAATCAAGAAAGTTCAGTTTGGGGAAAAAGCTCAGGTGCCCTTCCTGGCCATCTCTGCTCAGGGAGTTACAGCCAGTGAGGCCCCCTCTGAAGGTCTCAGCTGAGAAGGAATTACTTGGGGAGTGCCTCTCCAGTGTACACCATGACCCAGAATTTGCCCTCCAAGCAAAAGCAGCTTGAGATAAGGAAAGCAGTACAAGAAACAGCTGAGATAGGCAGTTCAGGGCAAGGCAAAGGCTTTCCTGTTTTAAGTCCTGCAGTGGTACACACAGGAGAGGGAGAAGGTCTGTTTCCTGGGAATTAGAGAGGGCATACAAATTGCTGTAAACAGATGAAATCCTAAGGCCACTAGCAAGGACAAGCCCAGGACAAGACACAGTCCCAGAAGAGAAAAGGAGGACCCTGCACTTTGCATTTGCCTTAGGCTGACCTTCTGGACAGGATGGCTGAACACTGAAGGAGAGCACCAGCCAACACAAAACAAATTTGCAATGATGGTAGAAAGTGATTTTTGCTTGACTTCTGTTGTCTGTTAGCTCTGGACACTCAAGAAAAGCTCTGTCATATCACAGCTAGATACGAACTTAAGAAACAGACAACTCAGGCAATAAATCCGAGTTTATATTTAAAAATATTAAACTGTACAAAAAGTTACAAGACAAATAAAGAAGAAGGAAATGATGCCTCAACCAAAGGAATAGGATAAAAATCCATAAAAATGTCAATAGAGAAGAGCAAACTGTGAACATACCAGACAAAGACTTAAGAAAACCCTGATCTTCAATATGCCCAAGGAGTTGATGGAATATACAGAGAAAGAACCAAAGAATATCAGGGAAATAATGAGTGAACAATATGAGAACATCAATAAGGAGATAGAAATTTTCACAAAGGAAGCAAACAGAACTAATGGAGTTGAAGACCACAAGAACTGAAGTGAAAAGTTCCCAGAAGAGTTTCAACAGCAGATTGAAGCTGTCAAATCAGTGAGCATGAAGACAATATAATTGAAATGAGTCAGGCAGAGAACCAGAAAGAAAAAGGAGTTATAAAAAGTGAAAATAGCTGAAGAGACCTGTGGGACGACATGAGGCATCCCAATGTGTGCATTATGCACGTCCCAGAGAAGAAAGAGAGAAACAGGGAGAAGGAATACTTAAAGAGAGAATAGTAATTTCCCAAACTTAGCAGAAAATGTGACTATGCACATCCAAGAACCCCAGAGAACACCAAACAGATTTTGGATGAAGAGAAATACATCCCTTCACATATTAATCAAACTGTCAAATGCAAAGGACAAGGAGGGAGTTCTGAAAGTTGCAAGAGAAAAGCAATGTATTATGTACCAGAGAATTCCAAATAGATTAAGTAGCCAATTTCTCATGAGGCAGGAAGGCAGTAGGGCGAAATACTTAAAAGTGCTGAGAGAAAACAACTGCAAACCAAAAATTTTATATACCGCAAGACATTCTTTTAAAAATGAGGGAGAGATTAAGATATTCCCAGATAAGCAAAGCTGAGGTATTTCATCACCATGAGATCTGCCCTGCCAGCAATGTTGAAGGAAGTTCTTTAATTGTGAAGGCAGTCTATAAAGATTAAAAGTTTTCTATAAAGGGAAATTTATAGCTCTAAATGCTTACGTTGAAAAAGAAGAAAGATTTCAAGTCAGAGTACTAATCTCAAAACTGGAAGAGCTAGAAAAAGATTAGTAAGCCACACTCAAAGCAAGTAGAAGGAAGAAAATAACAAAGATTAGAGAGGAGATAAATGAAATAGAGAATAAAAGAAAAAATAGGAACAACAAAACTAAAAGTTGTTTCTTTGAAAAGATTGATAAAACTGATAAAGATTTAGCTCAACTGATGAAAAAAATAAAGGAGAGGACAGACATAAGTAAAATCAAGAAATGAAAAAGGGGACCTTACTACTGACCCCACTGTAATAAATAGGACTATGGGAAGATATTTTGAACAGTGCATGCCAACAAATAAGATAATCTAGATGAAATGGACAAATTCCTAAAAACACAAGATACCTACACTGACTCAAGAAGAAATAGAAGATTTCACAGACCAATAACTAGTAAAGAGATTGAATCAGTAATGCCGTCACAATTAAAGCCCGGGATCAAATGGCTTCACAGGGCAATGTTCCCAAGCATTCCAAGAAAAATTGACAACAATCCTGCTCAAATGCTTCCAAAAAATTGAATAAGAAGGAACACTTAATGATTTATTTTTATGAGGCTAACGTCAAACTTGGCTCAAAACAAAGCCAAATAAAGATACCAAAAGAATAAAGTTATCAACCAATATAGATGCAAAATATGAATACAGGAGCAAAAATTCTCAACAAGGTACTTGCAAACCAAACTCAATAGCACATTAAAAGAATGATATGCCATGATCAAGGGATTTATCTTAAGTATGCAAAAGTGATTCAACATAAGAAAATGAATTAATGTTGTTCATAAGATTAACTATTGATGCAGAAAAGGTATTTGACAAAATCCAACACCCTTTCTTGAATAAAAAAAAAAAACACTTAGAAAACCAGGAATCTAAGGAAATGTTCTCAGCCTGATGCAGGGCATATATGAAAAACCCACAGCTAATTTCCTACATAATGGTGAAAGATAGAAAGTTTTCCCTTTAAGATGGTGTGCTAGTTTGAAGCAGTTATGTATCCCAGAAGAGGCCATGTTCTTTTTTTTTTTAAACTTTTTTATTAATTAAAAAAATTAACAAAAAACATTAAGATATCATTCCATTCTACATATACAATCAGTAATTCTTAATATTATCACATAGTTGCATATTCATCATTTCTTAGAACATTTGCATCAATTTAGAAAAAGAAATAAAAAGACAACAGAAAAAGAAATAAAACGATAATAGAGAAAAAAAGATTATACATACC